>VMBQ01002259.1:233170-250670 GCA_007657795.1 Dreissena rostriformis
ATTTTGGTTAAGTTTTGTGTTTAGGTCCAATTTTTTCCTAAAGTATCAAAGCTATTGCTTTCATACTTGCAACACTTACTAACTATCGTAAGGGGACTGTGCAGGAAAAGTAAGGTAACTCTGACTGGCATTTTGACGGAATTATGTGCCCTTTTTATACTTAGAAAATTGAAAATTTGGTTAAGTTTTGTGTTTAGGTCCACTTAATTCCTAAAGTATCAAAGCTATTGCTTTCATACTTGCAACACTTACTAACTATCATAAGGGGACTGTGCAGGCAAAGTTATGTAACTCTGACTGACTGGCATTTTCACAGAATTATTGCCCCTTTTATACTTAGAAAATTGAAAATTTGGTTAAGTATTGTGTTTTGGTCCCGTTTACTCCTAAAGTATCATAGCTATTGCTTTCAGACTTGGAACACTTGCTAACTATCATAAGGGGACTGTGCAGGCAAAGTTATGTAACTCTTACTGGCATTTTGACAGAATTATGGCCCCTTTTAAACTTAGAAAATTGAAAATTTGGTTAAGTTTTGTGTTTTGATTTACTTTACTCCTAAAGTATCATAGCTATTGCTTTCACACTTGGAACACTCGCTAACTATCATAAGGGGACTGTACAGGACAAGTTGCATAACTCGGGTTGGCATTTTGATGGAATTATGGCCCTTTTTGGACGTAGAAACTTTGAATATTTTGTTAAATTTTGTGTTTAGATCCACTTTACTTCGGAAGTATCAAGGCTATTGCTTTCAAACTTTAAATACTTTCTTACTATCATGAGGGTACTGTACCTTGCAAGTTAATTTTGACCTTGACCTTTGAATGACCTTGACTCTCAAGATCAAATGATTAAATTTTGCTAAAATTGCCATAACTTCTTTGTTTATGATCAGATTCGATCTATACTTTGACAAAACAACATACCGGACAAACCACAATGGACTCCACCAAACCATCCCCACATCCCACCCCAGAATCCCCCTTCCCCAAAAAATTATGTTTTTTTTTTCTCCATTTTTTTCGTATTTTTGAAAGATCATCTAATAAATGACCACACACCCAGACTTTACCCCCCTCTCAACCCCCACCCCCGACCCCATTTTGAAACATGGTTAAAAAAAAAACACAAATATTTATTTTTCATTATTTTATTTTTGAAAGACTGTCCAACCATCCCACCCAAGAAAAAACACACAAATATTTATGTTTATTATTTTATTTTTTAAGACTGTCCAACCATCCCCCCAAAGATTTTTTTTTTAGGTCCCTTCACCTTTAAAAAGATTTAAGAAGACAAATATTGTTCTGATTGAGTATCCCCTAATCCTTATGCAATGACAGTAGCAGGTAATATTGCCACTAGAATCACTGTGCACATAGCTGAATTTCTTCTTGCCCCAAAAACTTTTCACTAGCCCTGACTGCTTTAGTCTTGCATCCATCACAGTTTAAACCCATTAAATGTTGTCAACATTTACCTTGTTAAAACTCTAGATGTCACACGCAATGAACACTTTTCATGAAACTTGCTTAGAGAATTATTCTCAAGGACATATTGGCCAAGTTCAAAACTAAGGAGTCAACAATGTAATAAAATATTTCCTCTGAATGTCTTCTATTTCGATGATATAGTGTGTTATCACACCAAAAATTAAATAGAGCCTCATTATGGGAAAACTTGGCTTAGTGCATTGCATGAAGTGTAGATTAGCCTTTACAGTCCACACAGTCTAATCTGGGACGATACTTTCCCCTAAACTGGATTTTCAATGAGTAGAGACTTCCTTTACACACAAAAAAGTGGAGTGTGTCATACCTGATAAGCCTGTGTGGACTGCAGAGGCTCATCTGGGATGACACTTTATGCACATGCATTAGGCCCAGTTTTCCAAGAATGATGCCCAATAAATTCCTTCCATATGTTCCCTTTCCTCTAGGTGGTGTAGCGCGTACGGCGCCCGTTCAGGCAGACTCAGAGTTCACGTTTGAGCTGTTCATGTGTGTCGCCCTCCTACAGCACTGTAGAGATCAGCTACTCACGTGTACAGATGCCGCTATGGTGTTTGAAGTCATCAATCAGTGAGTGACATTGTTTGTTTTCTTTGTTAACTCCAGCAGGGATTGAGTATATTGGTGTCACTCTGTTGTTTGGTCGGTTTGTCTGCATAAAATATTTTAACTTTGTGGTGCAAACTACTCCACATTTCTCATGTTATTGAATTGAAATTTTAGATATATCATCTACTGAATGGGTTATCAATTTCAACAAGGCTAAAAATCCTGTGATTTGTAATTCTATAGTTATACCCCCACAAACGAAGTTTAGAGCGGTATATAGGAGTGAACTTGTCTGTCTGTCGGTCAATCGGTCCATCCGCTCTCTAATTCAAGTTGTTTTCATTCGATCTTCACCAAACTTGGTCAGTTGTATCTAGATGTGTCTAGGTCAAGTTTGAATATCGGTCATGCCGGGTCAAAAACTAGGTCACGGGGTCACTTAGTGCGTTTTAAACATTCAGCATGTTGTCCGCTCTCTAATTCAAGTAGTTTTCATCCAATCTTCACCAAACTTGGTCAGAAGTTTTATCTAGACGATCTCTAGGCCAAGTTTGAACATGGGCCATGCCGGGCAAAAAAACTAGGTCAGGGGGTCACTTAGTGCGTTTTTTAACATTCAGCATGGTATCCGCTCTCTTATTCAAGTAGTTTTCATCTGATCTTTCACCAAACTTGGTCAAAGGTTTTATCTAGATGATCTTAAGGCCAAGTTCGAACATGGACCTTGCCGGATCAAAAACTAGGTCACTGGGTCACTTAGTGCGTTTTAAACATTGAGCATGGTGTCCGCTCTCTAATTGAAGTAGTTTACTTCCAATCTTCACCAAACTTGGCCAAAAGTTTTATATAGATGATCTCTAGGCCATGTTCGAACATTGGCCATGCCGGGCCAAAAACTAGGTCACGGGGTCACTTAATGCATTTTCACATTCAGTATGGTGTCCGCTCTCTATTTCAAGTACTAATCATCTGCTCTTCACCAAACTTGGTCAGAAGTTTTATCTAGATGATCTCTAGGCCATGTTCGAACATGGTCCATGCCGGGCCAAAAACTAGGCCACGGGGTCACTTAGTGCGTTTTACACATTCAGCACGGTGTTCCCTATTTCAAGTACTTTTCATCCGCTCTTCATGTGGGAGTATTCGTCACGTCTGTGACAAAGCTCTAGTTATTTTTTCATGTTATTAATAAGCACGTTTTGTTATTTATATTATTTTATTTTTTTTATTGCCAAATTAAGGATTTGAATCCATTTTATATAAATCTTACATAAATTGTAAATGTTGAAATAAATCGAAAACTCTGTTTCGTACTATCATATTTACATTAGGTTTTTTGTATTGAAAAATTTCTTACATTTAAATACAGTGATTAAGTTATTAGATTACCATCTGACAAGACAACCAGTATATATTTACTGTTTACTGGGTTTGGAATTAATAAAAACAATATAATATGAATTATGATACAACAATGATTTATAGAGAATATGCTAAAAAGTCTGTGTTATGTTACTATGTTGTAAATGCTGTATCGGTAATTGTTGTGTCAATTCTATTCCAGTTTAGACATACAGTTAGATAACATTCTTGAGAAATCAGAGCAGCAGTTTTTCAAGTACTGCCGAAAAACAGTGGAGGACAGTTTCCAAATAGTTGACACTCCAGCAAAAGTGTGGCATCCAAGGAGAAAGCAATCGCCAGTGTGATATTTTAACTACAGCTTTCAAAAAGTGGACACACCAGCATAAGTGCCGCATCCAAGGAGAAAGCAATCGCCATTGTGATATTTTAACTACAGTTTTCAAATAGTTGACACTCCAGCAAAAGTGCAGCATCCAAAGAGATAGCAATGGAATTGTGATATTTTAACTACAGACTTCAAGCCCAGACAATTCTGACAAAAATGCCTGTGTCACACATTTGGGCTGTATTCCAACACAATGAATGTTCAGTGCAAAATGTAACAATTTTACAGATAACAGGCATGTATGTGAAATTGACCTCATGTCTGACATGCCAAAAACAATGTGTCTTGCTAGAGCCTCAGGGCTTTTTTTCCTGATTTATTGAAGCGGCCCTGGCTCCCTCACACTTTGTGAAAAAATGAGTCGCGAACTTTTCAAAATTGTGAAAAAATGAGTCGCGAACTTCTGAAAATTGTGAAAAAAGAACTTTAGAAAATTGTGAAATTCAGTTTGTTAAGAATTAGTATAGTAAAAGCATGTTTAATACTTGTTTCATGATAAAATGTCTTGAAATAATGCATTAAAATCATATTTTCATTGTATGGACACTTTTTTTTTCAACAAATAACACCTTACATTAAGTTCAATAATATTCTGACTGGTAAACTCTATCTCAAACCATAGGAAAGCCTGACCACTGTCAATATCTTGTCTCGCTTATGTAAAATATTAAAACAAAAATTAATTTTTAATTGTGAAATGGCGGTTTTTGACACTTTTGATTCCAAAAAGTCTGAATTTTTATTTAAAAATGGCATCATTTGTCAAGTATTGTGGCTGTGTTCGATTTGTGAAATGTCCCTGTTGAAATTGTGAATTGGCCTTTCATGGCCATTCTCTAAGAAGGAAAACAAGCCCTGAGGTGTGGCACATTCTGCTTTGATGCAGATGATGATGTTCACATTTTTATACCAATTTTTATACCAATACGGAGTGGAAGGCATTAAGCTTTGCACTTAATTTAAACCTTTTTTTTTAAGGTTGATAACATCGAAAGCCTGAGGCTTATTTGAAATGCTCTCGAGTCCGTTTCCTGACACTAGAACCAGTACTCGGTGTCTATTGGGAACGCTCCCACAGTTGGGATTGAACCCGTGACCTCTCAGTTGCTAGGTGGGTACCATATTGACTACGCCACTGCAACCTTTGCTTTGCACTTGTCATACGAATGCCCATACATATGTCAGTAAGCGTGTTTTAAACTCCACTTTAACTACATGGTGGATCCGACTCAAACTTACACAGTTGAGTGACCTTAATGTGTAGATGATTGTAAAATAAGGAATCTTGGCTGCAACAAGGTTTTGTAGAATTGAGCAGATATTATGGCCCTTTGTCTGTGTTTCTACTATAAAATATATGTGTTGCATTCTGACAAAACTGGACAAAATGCATGTGCGTAAAGTGTCGTCCCAGATTAGTCTGTGCAGTCCGCACAGGCTAATCAGGGACGACACTTTCCACTTTTATGACATTTTTGTTTAAATGAAGTCTCTTCTTAGCAAAAATCCAATTTAGGCGGAAAGTGTCGTCCCTGATTAGCTTGTGCGGACTGCACAGGCTAATCTGGGATGACACTTTACGCACATACATTTTGTCCAGTTTTCTCAGAACACGACACATATAGTCTTCAGATCCTTGTGTTTTCAATTGCTCTTTAACTCCAACTTTAATAGTTGAAGTGCCTTTATGTAAAGATGATCTAAAAGAAAAGAATTTTGGGGGCAGTGAGTGTTGGAAGTAGTATGGGCCTTTGTTTTTCCACCATATAATATATTATAGTCTAAAAATTTGGTGTTTTCAAATCCTCTTTAACTACATGTTGGATTTTGCTCAAATTTTGATAACTGAATGAACTCAATATGCAGATGACTGTTAAGAAAGGAACAAGTTGTTGCAGAATTTCTGGCTTTTGTCTGTTTTTATCCCCCAGCAACGGCAGCGGGACAGTTTGGGTGTTGTCTGTCCCTCTGTCACAAACCCTTCAGGGCTATATCTCAAACATAATAAAAGATTCCAACATGAAATTTCATTGGTGTATAGATATCAATGAAGAGAAGTGTCATGCACAAGAACCATAACCCTACACTTTCTGAAATAAGAGTAATTGCCCTTTGTTGTTCGTGTATGATGTTACTTTTTAGGGCTATGTCTCAGATACTATGCAAGTTTTGAGTGTATAAATATCAATGAGGAGAAGTGCCATGAACAAGAACCCTAACCCTAAACGTTCTTAAATAAGAGTTACTGTCCTGTGTTGTTTTTGTATGATGTAACTTTTCAGGGCTATTTCATAGATACGCTACAAGATTTCAACACGAAATTTCATGGGTAGATAGATATCAATGATGAGAGGTTCCATGTACAAGAACCATAACCCTACACTTTCTTAAATAAGAGTTATTATCCTTTGTTGTTCAAATAATCTTTTCTTTTAATTCTGCACCCTTCAATAAACAAAAGTTTTAGGCGAGGGATATCAATTCAACGAATTTGCTTGTTCTCCTATAGTATGTATAGTCCTAAAATGTAGTTCTTTTGTATCTCCTCTTTAACTACTGGGTCAATTTTGCTCGTACTTTCACAGTTTAATGAACTCAATGTGCATATGGTCAGAAAGAAATTTATGTCGACAGAGACTAGTTTTGGGCTTAATAATGGCTCTTTGTCTTTTCTTCCACTGTAGAATATTGAGTGGATTTGTCTGTGTTCAATCACATGTGTTGTAGGAGCATCAGTGTAAAATTTCTTGTTAAGCAATTAATATTTATCATTTTATGTCTTATGTTGAAAATTGTTAAAAGAAGAAACATGATAATAACATAACATAATAACATAATAAATGACATTAAAGGCATTCCATGATATTCCGAAAATATTTGTTTTAAATACATAACTAAACATTTTGTTTTTGCTTTATTCAATATTTTTTGTAACAATGTGAAGTCTAATTAATTTCATTAATGCATGTGCAATGCTTGGATGCAAATGAGACGCGCTCTGANAGTTTTCTCAGAACACGACACACTTATGAAAACAAAACACTGCGTAATAGATAATCAAGGTTCAATTTCCCAAGTCAGCCTGACAAACAATGAAAAAACAGTTCCAACTAATACTCCATCATTAAATATTTACACATACCATTAGAATGGAAAATAACCGAACACACCAGGGGCGTATATAACATGTAATTTACATCTCTGAACACACTCGTTGTATATAAATAGTATTTTCAGGGCAATTTCCATACATTTTTAAGTTAAACAAGTGGTATGCCATCAGCCACAAACTTCAGAATTTAAATAATTTAAACAAGAAATAATATAACCGTATTCGATTTGTAGTTTGAAACAACACATATTAATTAATTAATTAGATGCACAGTAGACCGGAACACGGAAGCACTCATGGATGTGAATAATTAAGGCAAAATCAATCCAGACTCTGGCATCGGAGATGAAACATTCACATGAAATACCAAACCATCTATTATTGTTAAGTAAGCATATACAATATCTTACAATAGAAATACATGATTTTCGTATACATTTTGGAAATAAACTGCGATATTTTATCCCAATTAAGGTCAAATGTAAACAGAAAGCATTCGAACAGGGCCATATCAAGTCGGTCGCGGGCGTGGGGTTGACGTTTTAATGAAATGACATCCTACAATAATAACATCGTCCGTCCAGCCATCCACAGGATTAAATACAAACAGATAATTGGGATTTCAATTGCCACTTGGTTAGAATTAAATCACTTGAAACAATGACTGTCAACGCGTACATGTATCCTAGACCTGTTATGGATATTAAAAAGTGTAGGGGTATTTAAGTTTTGTAAAGCAAGATAACACTTAGACATCACCGGATTGTTAACCTAAATGACATGTTTTATGTACGATTTACATTAAAACAGTAATGAAACATGACACTCACAAATTATTACACATATATTTATTAAAAATAACACAATTTAAACGTTGGTCTCACTGAAAATGAAAATTTGAAAAATCAATCATGTTAACTGCTCCAGAGCAGTAAAAATAGCCAAATTACTAGCAATGCATACTCGATTGTAAGTTATTAATACAAAATAATATGAGATTCGAGTTTCAAATTCTCAATAAAAAATGAGCAAATGTCCTGAAATAAATTTGCAACTTAATGCGCTGTCTTGAAGTTTTATTGCTGCAATATTATGACAACACAGGTATGGCAATGATCCGGTAATTGAAATGGAAATAAAATATTGCAATCCCTAATATGACATATGTAACCGGTTTTAAGACTGTTGCAAAGAGATTAGCAAATGTATATATNCGGATTGTTAACCTAAATGACATGTTTTATGTACGATTTACATTAAAACAGTAATGAAACATGACACTCACAAATTATTACACATATTAAGTAGAAATAACACAATTTAAACGTTGGTCTCATTGAAAATGACAATTTGAATAATCACTCCTGTTAACTGCCCCAGAGCAGTAAAAATAGCCGCATTACTAGCAATTCATATTCGATTGTTAGTAATTAGTACAAAATAATATGAGATTCAAGTTTTAAATTCTAAATAAAAAATTAAGCAAATGACATGAAATAAATTTGCGACTTAATGCGCAGTCTTGAAGTTGTATTGCTTCAATATTATATATATAAATTTGACATTCCATTTGTCTGTTTTGAAAAAGAATGTTCACAATATGTTGGTAATTATTAGCTCATTGATTACGAAACACTCTCACCGGACCTTATATAAATAGTATATGAACTGGAGACCAAACCGTATCAGATCATGAACAGATTGCAACTGAGCTAAAAGCAGAGGATCATTATTTACGGACACGCATCATATCTACGTCTGAAATCTCAGAGACAGACAACCATCCATTACGTGCGGCTGATCCTGTAGTTTGTGGCGGATCGCAAATTTGTGTGCCAAAGAATTACACCAAGGCGTATCGCGATATAAACGTTAACAGATTATATTGAGCACAGTGTTGCTTTTGTCAAGTACAGCGTGTGAATTTTGCCTTAAAGTTTATGCATGAATGATCATACAAACTTGTATCAGCACGATCCTGCATAGTCAAAAGCCCCTCTGTACATGATCCTCCTCAGTCAAAATCCCCTATGTGTATGATCCTAATCACTCAAAAGCCTTTCTGTACATGATCCCACTAAGTCAAAATCCTCTCCGTGCATGATCCCGCTTAGTCAAAAGTCCCTCTGTTTATGATCCTGCTCAGTGAAAAGCCCCTCTGTTCATGATCCTGCTAAGTCAAAATCCTCTCTATGCATAATCCTGCTCAGTGAAAAGCCACTCTGTTTATGATCCCTGTCAGTAAAAGTCCCAAATGTACATGATTCCGCTCAGTCAAAATCTCCTCTGTACATTATGCCTCTCAGTCACAATCTCCTCTGTACATGATCCCTCTCAGTCACAATCTCTTCTGTACATGATCCCTTTCAGTAAAAATCTCCTATATACATGATCCCTCACAGTTCAAATGCCTTCTGTACATGATCCATCTCAGTCAACATCCCCTCTATACATGATCCCGCTCAGTTCTAATCCCCTATGTACATGTTTCCTCTCAGTTCAAATGCCCTCTATACATGATCCCTCTCAGTCAAAATCTCCTCTGTACATGATGCCGCTCAGTTCTAATCCCCTATGTACATGTTTCCTCTCAGTTCAAATGCCCTCTGTACATGATCCCTCTCAGTTCAAATGCCTTCTATACATGATCCCTCTTAGTTCAAATGCCTTCGGTATATGATCCCTCTCAGTTCAAATCCCCTCTATACATGATCCCTCTCAGTCAAAATCTCCTCTATACATGATCCCTCTCAGTCAAAATCCCCTCTATACATGATCCCTCTCAGTCAAAATATCCTCTATGCATGATCCCGCTCAGTCAAAATCTCCTCAACATGATCCCTCTCAGTCAAAATCTCCTCTATACATGATTTCTCTCAGTCAAAATCTCCTCTGTACATGATCCCTCTTAGTCAAAATCTCCTCTAAACATGATCCCTCTCAGTCAAAATTTCCTCTGTACATGATGCCTCTCAGTCAAAATTTCCTATATACATGATCCCTCTCAGTGCAAATGCCTTCTGTACATGATCCCTCTCAGTCAACATCTCCTCTGTACCTCTGTGCATGATCCCGCTCAGTTCAAATACCTTCTGTGCATGATCCCTCTCAGTTCAAATGCCCTCTATACATGATCCCTCTCAGTTCAAATACCCTCTATACATGATCCCTCTCAGTTCAAATGCCATCTATACATGATCCCTCTCAGTTCAAATACCCTCTATACATGATCCCACTCAGTTTAAATGCCCTCTATACATGATCCCTCTCAGTTCTTATCCCCTCTGTACATGATCCCTCTCAGTTCTAATACCCTCTATACATGATCCCTCTCAGTTCAAATGCCCTCTATACATGAGCCCTCTCAGTTCAAATGCCCTCTATACATGATCCCTCTCAGTTCAAATACCCTCTATACATGATCCCTCTCAGTTCAAATGCCCTCTATACATGATCCCTCTCAGTTCTAATCCCCTCTGTACATGATCCCTCTCAGTTCTAATCCCCTCTGTACATGATCCCTCTCAGTTCAAATACCCTCTGTAAATGATCCCTCTCAGTTCGAATCCCCTCGTACATGATCCCTCTCAGTCAAAATCCCCTCTGTATATGATCCCTCTCAGTTCAAATTGCCTCTGTACATGATCCCTTTCATTGAAAATCGCCTCTGTACATGATCCTTTACAGTTTAAATACCCTCTGTAAATGTCTGTACATGATCCCTCTCAGTTCAAATACCCTCTGTAAACGTGTGTACATGATCCCTCTCGGTCAAAATTCCCTTCTGAACATGATCCCCTCTCAGTTCAAATCTTCTCTGTACATTATCCTGCTCAGTTCAAATACCCTCTGTATATGATCCCTCTCAGTTCAAATCCCCTTTGTAAATAATCCCTCTCAGTTCAAATCCCCTCTGCACATGATCCCTCTCAGTTCAAATCCCCTCTGTATATGATCCCTCTCAGTTCAAGTACTCTCTGTACATGATCCCTCTCAGTTAAAATTCCCTATGCACATGATACCTCTCAGTTCAAATCCCCTCTGTACATGATCCATCTCAGTCAAAATCTCCTCTGTATATGATCCCTCTCAGTTCAAGTACTCTCTGTACATGATCCATCTCAGTCAAAATCTCCTCTGTACATGATCCCTCTCAGTTCAAGTACTCTCTGTACATGATCCCTCTCAGTTCAAATCCCCTCTGAACATGATCCCTCTCAGTTCAAATCTCCTCTGTACACTATCCATCTCAGCCAAAATCTCCTCTGTACATGATCCCTCTCAGTTCAAGTACTCTCTGTACATGATCCATCTCAGTTCTAATCCCCTCTGTACATGATCCCTCTCAGTTCTAATCCCCTCTGTACATGATCCCTCTCAGTTCAAGTACCCTCTGTACATGATCCCTCTCAGTTCAAATCCCCTCTGTACATGATCCCTCTCAGTCAAAATCCCCTCTGTATATGATCCCTCTCAGTTCAAATTGCCTCTGTACATGATCCCTTTCATTGAAAATCGCCTCTGTACATGATCCTTCACAGTTCAAATACCCACGGTAAATGTCTGTTCATGATCCCTCTCAGTTCAAATACCCTCTGTAAACGTCTGTACATGATCCCTCTCGGTCAAAATCCCCTCTGAACATTAGACCTTTCAGTTCAAATACCCTATGCATATGATCCCTCTCAGTTCAAATCCCCTCTGTACATAATCCTTCTCAGTTGAAATCCCCTCTGTACATGATCCATCTCAGTCAAAATCTCCTCTGTACATTAGACCTCTCAGTTCAAATACCCTATGCATATGATCCCTCTCAGTTCAAATCCCCTCTGTACATGGTCCCTCTCAGTTCAAGTACTCTCTGTACATGATCCCTCTCAGTTCAAATCCCCTCTGTACATGATCCCTCTCAGTTCAAATGCCTTCTGTACATAATCCCTCTCAGTTCAAATCCCCTCTGCACATAATCCCTCTCAGTTCCAATCCCCTCTGTATATGATCCCTCTCAGTTCAAGTACTCTATGTACATGATCCCTCTCAGTTCAAATCCCCTCTGTACATGATCCCTCTCAGTTCAAATCACCTCTGTACATGATCCATCTCAGTCAAAATCTCCTCTGTACGTGATCCCTTTCAGTTCAAGTACTCTCTGTGCATGATCCATCTCAGTCAAAATCTCCTCTGTACATGCTCCCTCTCAGTTCAAGTACTCTCTGTACATGATCCCTCTCAGTTCAAATCCCCTCTGAACATGATCCCTCTCAGTTCAAATCTCCTCTGTACATGATCCATCACAGTCAAAATCTCCTCTGTACATGATCCCTCTCAGTTCAAGTACTCTCTGTACATGATCCATCTCAGTTCAAATCCCCTCTGTACATGATCCCTCTCAGTCACAATCCCCTCTGTACATGATCCATCTCAGTCACAATCCCCTCTGTACATGATCCATCTCAGTCAAAATCTCCTCTGTACATGATCCCTTTCAGTTCAAGTACTCTCTGTACATGATCCATCTCAGTCACAATCTCCTCTGTACATGATCCCTCTAAGGTCAAGTACTCTCTGTACATGATCCCTCTCAGTTTTAATGCTTTCTGTACATGATCCCTCTCATAACTTAGACAAAAATGTTTATCCCTGTGAGACGTATATACTAGTAATATCCGTTCACATAACGCACAGGTCAATATGACACACTTAGAAATCTTAAAAAGGTTAATAAAGCTTGTCGGGACGTAACTTCAGTATTCATCAAGCAATTTGAAAAAGCTTTCCAAACAAGTTTATTCAGGGGAAATGCCATGTGTAACAAACATATTTCCTGGCTTTATTTTACCTATTTGTCCATATATTACAAATTCATGTAATTATAAAGAATAAAACATAAACAGTTTAACAACGTATTTGAATTATACCTGTTGCACAATTGGTAATAAATCACCTTGGCCCGTATTCACAAGCGCATTCTTAGACTAAAGAATAAAGAATTTTCTTAGAACCAAGAAAAATACGTTCAGCGTTTGAATATATAAAGGCTTCAACTGGTTATTATTTCATTAATAAAATGTTCTATATGAAGAATTTTGTAGATAGAGGAGGTTAATACCAAGTGTTAGTCAAAGTTAAAGCACTTAACGAATATTCCAATTTAAAGAATTTTCTTTATTCTTAGACTCAAGTCTAAGAATTGTTTGGTGAATACGAGCCCTGGTTTTGAAAAAAAACGTAATCACTTACCATTCACAGAACGGAGCGTGGTGTCTCTTTAGTTGTTACTGTTGCTAAGGTTCTCCTTTTTGATGGGAAGCTTGATAAGATAGCCCTCTTTCCAATCTGCTACTACGGCTACGTCCCCAATATGGTCTTGAAGAATGAGTAGAACATTTCTACTTATGCTTCCAGTTCAGCTCTGCAACCTCAGCAGGGATGGGATCAGGTCCAGGCACATTTCCATTGTTCATCAGGGTGATAGTCTTTGTGATATCATGTCTGGTTGGAGTTTAGCAGCTGATTGGAAGGTCCACATTTTCTGGTTCAATAGCTGATGGATAAGGTGGCGTTGGTCTGTTCAGGGACTTGAGTCACATGCTTCCGGGAACTAGGATTGAACCTGTGTCGCTTAGGTGAGAGACGCATGTAACAACCACTGCGCTAACCAGACAACCTCTGTAGAGGTACTGAGGAACTTTAAGCTTTTTATAGTGTTACATTGAACTCTCTACTCGTCCTGAGATCTTTCAGTAGGCTAATGTTTAACCCATTTATGCCTAGTGGACTCTCCCATCCTTCTAAATTGGATCAATTTATTTCCAAAATTAGGGATGTCCAGTATATTTATTTTTATATTAAGAATACTTCTTACAGAAATTCCTTTTAGCAAACAGCGCATCATCATGCGGCGTCTCATCGGGGTCTACGCTGTTTGCCAAGCCCTTTTTTCTAGACGCTAGGCATAAATGGGTTAACTTTACTCTTCTGTCTGCTTGGTGTATATGGTGTTTCTTCAGTTTCATCTTAGCTCCTGCAAGATGATGATCCGATTCGACAGCAGCTCCTCTCTTCACTATATTATTTACCAGTTTGATTTACTGCTGCAAAGTCTGGTGATACCCACGTGGTCATCTGAATGGGCTTGAGAGAACAAATGCTGCCCCAGATTAAAAAGCTGTTCAGGGCACATAGGTTTCATCCACAGGGCACATCCATCTCTCTCCAAACGCGCGGGTTCCCATGATTTGTTTTTCATACCCGGTTTTGTCTTGTCCAATGTTAACATTGACGTCCCCTTTGAGGAGGATACTATCCTTTTCTGGGAAGGATTCGATGATCATCTGCAGTTTGCTGTAGAACTAATCTTTATCTTTTCCTTACTGTTATTCTTAGGGGCATAGCACTGGACGAAGTGCAAGTCAGAGTTATGGAACTGGGTCAGTCACCTCACACAATTACACCAAACATATATCATGGTGCATGATCACGTGACTTTTTGGAGTTCACATTTAAACGTTAATAGATGTAAACACACCGGTAAGTTTTTTTGTTTTTTTTTCAAATAACTTTTTAAAACAATTTTTCATGAGAATTTCAACAAGAACATAAAAGACAGTTTTAGCTCTACTGGCCAAAGGCCAGAAGAGCTTATGTCATGGCGTGGTTTTTTCCGCGAGTCCGTGCGTCCGTGCGTTAGACTTTTTCTTGTTTACGCGATAAACTCCACAGTTTTCAACCGATTCTTTTCAAACTTGTTCAGTGTCTTTATATTAATGAGGACTCAAACCCTATTGAAAATGGGTTACATCAGACCGTCCGTGCGTGCGTCCGAGCGTGCGTTAGACTTTTTCTTGTTTACGCGATAAACTCCACAGTTTTCATCCGATTCTTTTCAAACTTGTTCAGTGTCTTTATATTAATGAGGACTCAAACCCTATTGAAAATGGGTTACATCAGACCGTCCGTCCGTCCGTGCGTATGTACGTTAGACTTTTTCTTGTTTACGCGATAAACTCCACAGTTTTCATCCGATTTTTTTCAAACTTGTTCAGTGTCTTTATATTAATGAGGACTCGAACCCTATTGAAAAATGGTTTACATCAGACCNGATGATGATGATGATGATGATGATGATGATGATGATGATGATGATGATGATGATGATGATGATGATGATGATGATGATGATGATGATGATGATGATGATGATGATGATGATGATGATGATGATGATGATGATGATGATGATGATGATGATGATGATGATGATGATGATGATGATGATGATGATGATGATGATGATGATGATGATGATGATGATGATGATGATGATGATGATGATGATGATGATGATGATGATGATGATGATGATGATGATGATGATGATGATGATGATGATGATGATGATGATGATGATGATGATGATGATGATGATGATGATGATGATGATGATGATGATGATGATGATGATGATGATGATGATGATGATGATGATGATGATGATGATGATGATGATGATGATGATGATGATGATGATGATGATGATGATGATGATGATGATGATGATGATGATGATGATGATGATGATGATGATGATGATGATGATGATGATGATGATGATGATGATGATGATGATGATGATGATGATGATGATGATGATGATGATGATGATGATGATGATGATGATGATGATGATGATGATGATGATGATGATGATGATGATGATGATGATGATGATGATGATGATGATGATGATGATGATGATGATGATGATGATGATGATGATGATGATGATGATGATGATGATGATGATGATGATGATGATGATGATGATGATGATGATGATGATGATGATGATGATGATGATGATGATGATGATGATGATGATGATGATGATGATGATGATGATGATGATGATGATGATGATGATGATGATGATGATGATGATGATGATGATGATGATGATGATGATGATGATGATGATGATGATGATGATGATGATGATGATGATGATGATGATGATGATGATGATGATGATGATGATGATGATGATGATGATGATGATGATGATGATGATGATGATGATGATGATGATGATGATGATGATGATGATGATGATGATGATGATGATGATGATGATGATGATGATGATGATGATGATGATGATGATGATGATGATGATGATGATGATGATGATGATGATGATGATGATGATGATGATGATGATGATGATGATGATGATGATGATGATGATGATGATGATGATGATGATGATGATGATGATGATGATGATGATGATGATGATGATGATGATGATGATGATGATGATGATGATGATGATGATGATGATGATGATGATGATGATGATGATGATGATGATGATGATGATGATGATGATGATGATGATGATGATGATGATGATGATGATGATGATGATGATGATGATGATGATGATGATGATGATGATGATGATGATGATGATGATGATGATGATGATGATGATGATGATGATGATGATGATGATGATGATGATGATGATGATGATGATGATGATGATGATGATGATGATGATGATGATGATGATGATGATGATGATGATGATGATGATGATGATGATGATGATGATGATGATGATGATGATGATGATGATGATGATGATGATGATGATGATGATGATGATGATGATGATGATGATGATGATGATGATGATGATGATGATGATGATGATGATGATGATGATGATGATGATGATGATGATGATGATGATGATGATGATGATGATGATGATGATGATGATGATGATGATGATGATGATGATGATGATGATGATGATGATGATGATGATGATGATGATGATGATGATGATGATGATGATGATGATGATGATGATGATGATGATGATGATGATGATGATGATGATGATGATGATGATGATGATGATGATGATGATGATGATGATGATGATGATGATGATGATGATGATGATGATGATGATGATGATGATGATGATGATGATGATGATGATGATGATGATGATGATGATGATGATGATGATGATGATGATGATGATGATGATGATGATGATGATGATGATGATGATGATGATGATGATGATGATGATGATGATGATGATGATGATGATGATGATGATGATGATGATGATGATGATGATGATGATGATGATGATGATGATGATGATGATGATGATGATGATGATGATGATGATGATGATGATGATGATGATGATGATGATGATGATGATGATGATGATGATGATGATGATGATGATGATGATGATGATGATGATGATGATGATGATGATGATGATGATGATGATGATGATGATGATGATGATGATGATGATGATGATGATGATGATGATGATGATGATGATGATGATGATGATGATGATGATGATGATGATGATGATGATGATGATGATGATGATGATGATGATGATGATGATGATGATGATGATGATGATGATGATGATGATGATGATGATGATGATGATGATGATGATGATGATGATGATGATGATGATGATGATGATGATGATGATGATGATGATGATGATGATGA
>VMBQ01002260.1:0-11998 GCA_007657795.1 Dreissena rostriformis
ATAGGAGCAAGCGTCCAGTTGGTCCCAAGCGAACGAAAGAACGTCTACCGCCCACGCTGCTGGATCGTTAACTGGACTCATGTACAGAGGAAGTGTGTGGTTGTCTCTGGTCGCAAACAGGTCAACCATTGGATAACCAAACGTGAGAAAAATCTGGTTGGCCACTTCCTGATTAAGTGTCCAATCCGACGGAAGGAATTGGTGTTTGCGAGAAAAACTGTCCGCCAGGGCGTTAAGACAACCTGGTATGTTAGGACGAGAAAGAGATGTTGAGGCTCTTTCAAAGAACGAGTAAGTTCCTGGTTTCCAGACACAGGGAGTGGGAGTGTGTTCACCCCTGTGCCTGCCAAGAGTCTCATAGTCTAGCCACCAATGAAGGTGGGGGACTTAGGACGGAAGAAAAGGAAATCTGTGTAAGCAGATTGTCCGGAGACCATTTCCAACAGGCTGAGAGATAGTGCTGAAGAGAACATAGGAAGAGACGTTCCAGCAAAATGACCGCTGACCGGACCGGTCAAAGACCGACTGGTGGCCGGAGACACGTGGTCAAGAACGGGTGGGGAAAAGTCACGGCAAGCCGGACTGTCCCACTCCGACCAGAAATGAAAGTCGGTTTGACTAGAAAAGTGTTGAACACCTTTAAGTCTATGACTGGTCTCCAAGAGCCGCTTTTCTTATGAACCAGGAAAAGGCGACTGTAAAATCCTGGAGAACAAGGGTCGTGAACCCTTTCTACCGCCTGTTTTTCCAAGAGTCCGAGAATGGAGTCTGGAAGTTGTGGATGCGGAGATACCAGATCTATGGGGACGCGAGAGAGTGGGGGCCTCTTTTTGAAATGAAAAGTGAGGCCTTTTGTGACAAGGGAATGAACCCACGCGTCCGAAGTTATTTGGAGCCATCGATTTGCGAAGTGCAAAAGTCTGTCCCCGACTGGTACCTCCGGCATCGGAGGTTGTGGCGGTAGAATGGGGTGGGACCTAGGGCTGACCTTGGGGAGGTCCACCCTTGCCGGAAGAAGGATTGAATGACTTCTGTTCCGGAGTGGGTTTGACCTTTCTCCAACAGACGGCTTCCGATTGGAAGATGGTCTGTTATGGAAAGGTGGCCTATTTGTGGCCAGACGTGGAACAGAAGAACGCTTTGAAGGGAAACTGTTCCTTTTAGCATTCTTGGCCGGCGGGGCTGCCGGGGCTTAGAAGCAGGGCGCTTAAAAACTCTATAGGGTACACAGAGTTTATAAGAGCCTATAATTTCTGCATTGATAGAAGCCTACCGTTAAAGTGGAAGAATGCATATTGCATTAGATTTATGGGATAAGTTCATTAGGAGAACATGACCTGTATTTTGAGGTATACCGATAAAGGTTTTGATATTATGAATGCATATATAAAAAAGTCTGCCCTTTTCAAGAGATATGTCTGTTATAGTTCAATAGTGAATACCCTAGGACGAATCAAGCCTGGAATTTCCGAGATGCATACATGAACGTAAAATGTCAATATATCAAGATATTATATATTTTTTGAGGTAGTGTTTCACTATTAATTGATGTAATTAATATTGTTTTTACTAAAACATTCGAATAGGTTTTCATGACGCTATTTTTAGATTACATAAAGGGGGGGGTATTTCTGAATGTTTGCCATTATTTTGAATAACTGACGCATTGACAAAAGTATCAACACAACGCAAATGAAATATTGATATTTCAAGACTTCGTATATGAATTATGAACATCGCGACACAACGCCTTCCACAACGGAGTGAAGCCACAACTTAAAGAACATAAAAAGCATGGGGACATCATAGCTTTTACTCTTAAAGTAAACGCATGGTCCTTTTGCTAGAAGATAACCCGACGCCAGAAAATTTCGAAGGACAAAAGTGATACAACTGGACAAAATACTTGTGACGTTAACGCTATGGAGTAGATGCAGCGGTTCAACTGTTTGACGTGCGTAGATAACACATCTGGATTAAACCTTATATATCCGGCGCCTTAGCNGGTGAGTTAGGTCGACCAGTGACCAAGTCAGCAGACTGACTTAGCAGACCAGCGGTCGCAGGTAGAGGATCAGTCGTAAATGGTACAAAGATTCCCGGCGACTGTTGGATCCACAAAGTATTGGGATTTGATTGTGTAGCAGCCCAGGGTATACTTCTATGCAATGTGGAAGAGACCCATGGGGCTGAAAACTCAGCCGAAGTGGTTAAGTTAATCCCTGTACCTGGAGCCTGAGATGTGTACGAACTAGTGTTTAAATGCAAATTAAGCCCAGTGGTTGTAGGAACAGCTGAAGTGTGTGTTGAGGCCAAAATAGAGGCCGACACACATGGAAGGGAGTATCGAGATTCCTAAGAGGAGGATCGCCAAGGGGACCAAGGGGTCTGAGAGCGCCTTAGGAGGGTCGATGTCCCTTATCACTGCAATGCCGAGACACTGTTCGGCTACGCTGGGAATGATGTTTCCTGAGGTAGCGTCTCCCAGAGCGTTGGCGTGATTGCTTACGAGAGGATCGACGCCGAGAAACACTCGGGGAGCGTGCCCGACGTCCACTCCGATAGTGATGAGGGCTCGTCAAAGCAGACGATGAGTCATACGACAACAAGACCGAGGAGGAGGAGTGGCTGGAGACATCCGACACTATGCGTTTACGTCTGTGACTTACAGTAGAGACGCGATTGCGCCTTCTGTTGTGGAGCACTGACAACGTCTTGTCAACATCTACGGTGACCGGAACGGTCAAAGGCTGACCGGTGACTGGACCGGTCAATGACCGGCGCCTGGACCCTGGTGACCGGTGCCCGGACCAGTCATAGAATGACCGGTGACCGGACCGGTCAAAGTCCGGTGCCCGGACCGGTCATAGAATGACCAGTGACCGAACCGGTCAATGACCAGTTACCGGACCAGTCATAGAATGACCGGTGACCGGACCGGTCAAAGACCGGTGACTGGACCGGTCATAGAATGACCAGTGTCCGGACTGGTCAACTGGTCGGTACCCGGTGACCAGTGCCCGATGAACGGACCGGTCATAATATGACCGGTGACATCACCGGGCAAGGACTGACGCATGGCAGAAGCCACGTGGTCGAGGTCGGGTGGGGAAAAGTCACGGCAAACCGAACTTCCCCCACTCCGACCAGACGTCAAAGAGCCATGCCTGGTGTCACGTTTCCGGCTCTTAAACGTGTGTCTTTTTGTATTCCAGGTGTCATCTGCCAATCCTCGCAGAATGGGCAGGTGTTGTCCTGGGTACAGCCTGTGCACATAAGGCAAGAATCGTGGGAATCCCACGCTGCCCTTACGTGCCCGCAAGAACCACGTGTTTGTGGCATAATATCTAAACAAACAAAAAATTAATACAAGAAATATACAGAGAAATACACGGAGAATATTTGGTAAAACAATTGAAATCTTCTCTTTTGTTTATAAACAAAAACCCAGTGATAACACAGCAACAAATTAAGGTCAACCAAAATGGCTGTGTATTTATGCGCATCCGGAAGAAGAATGATTTATGGGTAGACCATTTTTAATGACGAGGTTGCACTGCACTATGTGACCGTTCCGACCTAGAATCTAAATCCGGGCTTTAATGGTGGCCGCTCTCCAGAAATTCCGGATGAATAACAAACCTTACGGAATGATAGGCTATTAGATAGCAGGTAACGTATTTATGACATTAAAACGTGTTCACGGAAATTTATCTTCATGTTGGTCACAGCACATGTACATGCTAATATATTCCCCAGTTTCACACACCGATACAGGAGGTTAAGGGATGGTCACTCAGACATTAGCCTTTTATCCTTGAATGCAAGTGGGGTTCTCAATTCTCAGAAAACAAGCCTGGTTACCAACGATGGTTGCCAAGGTGTGACAGTGTAAGTGCATATGATACATACCGGAGTGTCTCATAGCGGTTTGTGTTGAATATCGTTACGGTCGGGTTGAAAACTGTCACTTCCAGGGAGGGTGCGTGGGTTGAGATATCACCTGGAGTTCAAAAGCAGCATTGAGTATTTTCATAACTTTGCAATATTTTTCCTGTCTTCATTTTGAACATAAGCTATGGGCATTTGATGAAATACAGTTATCTTTTTAAAATTAAGAATGTTTATGTCCCCCAGTCTATACTGGGGGACATATTGTTTTTGCCCTGTCTGTTTGTTGGTTTGTTTGTTTGCGTCAAACTTTAACATTGGCCATAACTTTTGCAAAATTGAAGATAGCAACTTCATATTTGGCATGCATGTGTATCTCATGGAGCTGCACATTTTGAGTGGTGAAATGTCCAGGTCAAGGTCATCCTTCAAGGTCAAAGGTCAAATAAATGGGGGGACATAGTGTTTTACAAACACATCTTGCTGGTAATAAAATTATGCATTTTTTTATTTTTTATTTTTTTAAAACTAAACTAAAGAAGATTTTTATTTACTAAAAAATATGTTTTGAAACTTGAAATGCAACATTAAGGCATCATGTTGGAAGAATTCTTATTTAAACAGATAAGGGACATTTGTAAAAAAAATGTATGAACGCAAATTCAGCCAAGTCGTCAATTGTACAATTATTACTATATATTTTAAGTATCACATAAGCTTGACCTTCGACCTCAAACCAATAGGCATGTTCCTGTCCTCACAAGTATTCAGCTTACCATTTGAGATGATCATTGGTCAATGCTTTATCAAGGTATCATTCAGAGACAAATTTCAACGTTACAAGCAACTGTGATCTTGACATTTGACTGGTTGGTCTTAAAATCAATAGGCGTATTCCTTTCCTACCAAGTAACCAAAAACGAATTTCATGTCAAAAGCAAGTGTGACTTTGACCTTTGACCTGTTGACTTCAAAAGCGAAAAAGACCTCTTCCTTTTCTCACAACTTACCATCAGACCAATTAGAATGATCATAGGTCAAAGCATTCCCAAGATATTAAAGTGAAACCAAATGGTCGTCTGACAAACCAACCGACCATACGATTGACTTTCCAACAGTTGCATAGCAAAAAGGCTTCCCTTTTTGGAAGGGTAATAAAAACTTTAGAATTAAAACATCTAGGTAATAGGTGACAAAAATCTAAGTTACTCCTGTCATTGAGCACTTTGGATCTAATGTTATTTCAATGATTAATGCAGTCTACAAAATTAACCCATCGCCTGATCACCAATGCGATAAAATCTCAGCTCTGGCGATGGAAAAATTGTCTATTGATCGCCTGAATTGCGATGAAAAAAATCTGAAAAGACCATTCGGAAATAATCCGACGANACATCAAGAATGGAATAAAAGTCTTAACACTACTGATTAATTTACAACTCAAACCCTTAAATTAGTTGCAATACATGTATACAGACTCTTGACTTCCTTTCATGATAATATCACTGGAAAAAATTTGGCTATGAAAAATTGCCTCTGGCTATGAAATGTTTGAAAGTTTCATTGCCACATTGGCTATGAAGACGAAAATGTTAGTTTTGCAGACTTATTAATGCCTACTTTGTGATTTAGTGGGAGATTGAGAATGTTGATTACCTGAGTCACTGTGCACTTCTGTGACAATGTCAAGGTCATCATGGACATTTGCTGCCTCTATCATCTCCACATACCGGCTGAGATTCACGTGCTTGACCTAAATGGTATACAACCAGTCAATAAGAACCTCTTTCTCTGAAAACTTGGCTTAATGTATGTCTGTAAAGTGTCGTCCCAGATTAGCCTGATAAATAAGATAAATCAGGGACGACACTTTCCACTTTTATGGTATTTTTTGTTTGAAGGAAATCTCCTGTAAATGAAAATTAACTTAAGGCGGAAAGTGTTGTACCTTATTAGCCTATAAGGAATGCCCCGACTAATCTGGAATGACGCTTAAGGCACATGCATTAAGCCCAGTTTTTCTATAATGAGGCTCATTACATTGTTGTTTAAAAAACTTGAACATGTAAACATACTGTATGATGCAGATTACTTTGCCAGCTCATTAGTGCCATTGATTCTACCTTATCTCATTCAGAAAGCAAGAAAAATATTTCTTCACTTTTACTTTTGACAATGTGACAAACTGGTAAAGCTACAGTGGCATTTTGTGTTCTGGAGCAACATAACAAATCAGTATGTTGACATTATTATGAAGACAAAATAAATGAAAAAGGAAATGAAATAAGAGTCAGTTTCCTGTGAAGAATTCAAACTTTGGGTCTTTTTTTAAAGATTTTGAGAACAACCCCTGAAAGGCCATTGAACCAGAGCCTCCTTTTGCAAAGCTGACCCCTTACCCACTACGTTCCCACCAGCTCGAAGACTTTTTACCATTATTTAAATTACCATTATACATTTGCATATTAACAGCAAAATACTGCACTACATTTAAATATTTACAACAAAATATGGTACTACATTTGCATATTTATAACTAAATACTGTACTACATTTGCATATTTACAACAAAATACCCTACCACATTTGCATATTTGCAACAAAAATACCTTACTACATTTGCATATTTACAGCAAAATACCTTACTACATTTGCATATTTACAACAAAATACTGTACTACATTTTCATATTTACAACAAAATACCGTACTAAATTTGAATATTTACAACAAAATACTGTACTACATTTGCACATTTACAACTTAATTCTGTACTAAATTTGCATATTTACAACAAAATTCCATACAACATTTGCATATTTACAACAAAATACTGTACAACATTTGAATACTTACAACAAAATACCGTACAACATTTACAACAAACAAAATACCGTACAACATTTACATATTTACATCTAAATACCATACTACATTTGCCTATTTACATCAAATACATACTACATTTGCATATTTACAACAAAATACCTTACTACATTTGCATATTTACAACCAAATACGGTACTACATTTGCATATTTACAACTAAATACCGCACTACATTTGCATATTTACAGCAAAATACCGCACTACATTTGTATATTTACAGCAAAATACTGTACTACATTTGCATATTTACAGCAAAATACCGTACTAACATTTGCATATTTACAGCAAAATACCGTACTACATTTGCATATTTACAACAAAACACTGTACTACATTTGCACTTTTATAACAAAATACTGTACTACATTTACATATTTATAACAAAATACTGTACTACATTTGCATATTTACAACAAAATACCATACTACATTTGCATATTTACAACAAAATAAGTACGACATTTGCATATTTACAACGCAATACCATACTACAATGACATCTTTACAACAAAATACAGAACAACATTTACATATAAAGAACAAAATACTGTACTACATTTGCATATTAACAACAAAATACCATACTGAATTCGCATATTTACAGCTAAATACTGTACTACAATTGCATATTTTCAACAAAATACTGTATTACATTTGCATATTTACAATAAAATACCATACATGTTCATTTGCATATTTAGACCACATGATGACATCTATGGTGTCGACCCTACCTGCAGTTGAAAATGACTGTCAGTTTCCTCCAGGGGGACAAGGAACGATGGTGAAAATATCCCGGCCAACTTCTGACTTGCAAGTCCTGTGACAAGTAGAAAACCATGTACATAACCAAATACTAGAACAGCCAAAATAAAAAAAAAGCAACGCAGAAAACACCACACAAGTGAATGAATTAATATTTTATTAAAAAAATGACAATAAAAGTATATTTTATAACGTAAGTGCTCTTATCAAAAAGTCATTTTTTATGATTTTTTATTGATTTTAAAGTTGCTTTTCAGCTGAAAGGGCAAGATTAAAAATAGGTTTATACCTAGGTTAAAATGTTATTATTAATTTTTTTCTAATCATTGGACTGGAACGACCTTATAGGGATGCGCATGTCTAGCAAATGGGAATGCTGCGTTTCATATCATTAGTGTCTGAGATGAAACAAGAGATGGTTTGTCAGAAACACAATGCCCCCTACTGCGCCGCTTTGAAAAAAATAAAAATTGAAACCTAAACGCAAAACCTTAACGCAAAACCTAAACGCAAAGTGTGATGGAATTTCAGACAGATGGACAGTGCGATCACTATATGCCCACCTTCGGGGGGGCATAAAAAATTGTCATACCCCCCCCCCCCNAAGAACTCTAAACTAGAATATCAACGAAAGGTTCACATGATCCATAAGAAACAAGTCATTTAAAAATTCAGGACTTCTAAAGACATTTAACAAAAGAAATCAGTTGTAACCTTTCCAGTCTCTATACTGTAATCCCTTGGTTTCCCAGAATTTGTCTTCTGAAACTGTCAGCTGGCTGATCACATGACCAGGGTAGAACGCCTCGAGCATACACGCAGCTTGGTATATGGTTTGCTTAAATAAGTAAAATTATTGAATATGACTGTGTTTCATTTATTAAAATATATGATTGTCTTACAAATATAAAAGAATCAAATACACAAATACTGTAAAATCATTATTATTCGTGGGACAAAATATTTTGTTGATTTTGTAGGTTGACCAAGCCATGAATTTAAGAGCTCATCAAATAATAATGCCCTACGTTTGAATATGTTAAGACTGAATTACCATAAGCATGTAACACATTAATATCTAATGTAATCCACGCACACATCCTGCGTTTGTTTCACAATCCTGATACATGTACTACACAAAGGGGAGCACTACACATAGAACTTAGCTGACACTTGACATTTCATGTAAAACGCTCATGCTGTTATGCTTTATCAACAGCGTTGACTTTGTTCAGGTAGAATAGAAAGGAAAAGCGCTAATGGTCATGCCCAGGGTGTGTATATTTTAGTGATGTTGTACGTTAAACGGCCAACAATCGGCAGTTTGACGTCAATAAATGCAACTAAAAGATGACCACATGTGATCAACCTCTGACTAAAAACGTTTCTGCTCTTTTATAACAGAGAAATAAACATATTTACTTGTATTAGGTTGTTTTTGTTTAACTAGATTTGCTAGTTTCTAGATTTTTGTGTGGATATACTTGTATCTTGCTGTATTATAATGCAATCATAAACCATAAGAACTTTGCTTACAATAATTTCAACCAATAAAATTCCTTTTCTAATTGGTGCCTATGAAGGTAAGATTGCTGTCAGTTACTACAATGGCAATGATTGTCAATGATTAAGACTCATTGGAAATTGGTTCAACCATTGGGTCATTCAGTATCGCTATTCAGTCTAGACAGGCTAATTAAAGACAACACTTTCCACCTACACTGGATTTTCCTTTAGAAGAGACCTCCTTTAAACAAAAAATTCCGTAAAAACGGAAAGTGTCCTCCCTGATTAGCCTGGCACACTGAACGCAGCTCAATGACTGAATAATTTCCCAACCCCATGTGAATACATGTGTATATAGCCTCATTTTCTCACCTTGAGCTCTCTCTCTGGCAGTTTGACCTTGGTCTGGAGGTCAAGGGTCAAGCCAGTGTTTAGTCTCCACTGTCGTCTGGTAATGAGAAAATAAATGCATGTAAACGCATTCTCTTTATGTGTAGACGCAAGAAAACAACTATCAAAAGTTATATCGTCCAGCACTTATCTTATTAATCTACCTTTTTTTGTACACACAAGTGGATCTAAACAAGTATAAAAACTGATGTCAATCTTAATCATCTACCTTTTTTTGTCATGTTTTGACAACTTTTTTTTCACAATAACACCTGGGTTGAATTTCTTAATAACAATAGTTTTCTATACATTAATGCATAATAACAAACACGATGACATGGATTTGATATAGAGAATTGCAAAATGCTCGACTATTCATTCAGTGGCATTATATAATGACCCTGAAAATATGTGAGGCGTTTCGAGTATCTACAGTACCCATACTTACAGAGATATAATTATATGATTTTGCATGCAAACTTAATTTTGAATATTACTGAGTACATAAATTGGGTACATTTTTGCTTGATCACAGCAAGGAGTTATGGGCCTTTGTGTAATTGCTAAGGATACATACTGGTTGATCTTATTGGTCAGATCTGTTTTGTAGTTGGCCGTCTCCGTCAGAAGATGCTTGTACGAGCCCTCTTCCATCAGTGAGGCGGAAAACGGCTCAAACACCTGCATGACAAACGCCCTGTAAATATAGCCAGACAAGATTTTATTTCAAAGCTCTGCTTGCTCATTCAAAAATGAACAAACAAGGGAGGCAACTTTGTATTCCAGCAATGTGGCTTACAATTGCCTTCCAGGCAAACTCTCTGAAAAATAAATTCACTTCAGATTTTAGTACATCATTCTACCAGGGATATTCCATTCCTCTGTCATTTTAGACATTATTCCTTAAAGCATACCCTATTCCTTGCCATAAGTGATCATACAGTTGAGAAAGAATGTTTTGCAGAACATGACGTGGAAATGTTATACAAATGCTGTTTAAATGCGCCCATATATGACACACATTTAATATGTTTTCCGGACTGAATAAGGATTTCACAATTGCCAAACTGCGTAAATACACAGTGCCATTCATATGGGCCTCACTCTGGGAAAATCAGGCTTAAAGAATGTCCGTAAATTATCATCCAAGATTGGCCTGTTTAGTCCGTAAGGCTAATCTAAGACAACACTTTCGGCCTAAACTGGATTGTCATTAAAAAAGATGCTTCCTTTAAACAACGAGAAAAATCCATAAAAAAATGAAAAGTGTTGTACCTATTAGCATGTGCGGACTGCACAAGCTAATCTAGGACGACAATTTACACACATGCATTAAGCCCTGTTTTCTCAGAGCTCATATACTGACCCTAAACAAAAACAAATTTTTATAGTAAAATTCATTTTAATGTCATAAATACGTTACCTGCTATCTAATAGCTAATCATTCCGTAAGGTTTTTTATTCATCCGGAATTTCTGGAGAGCGGCCACCATTAAAACCCGGATTTAGATTCTAGGTCGGAACGGTCACATAGTGCAGTGCAACCTCGTCAATAAAAACGGTCTACCCATAAATCATTCTTCTTCCAATACATATAAAAATATTAGGCGAAGAGCGGGGTGGGAGGTGGGACTCACCGATAGCAGGTAAGTATTTAATTATTAAAATGAATTTTACTATAAAAATTTGTTTTAATGTCATAAATACTTTGCCTGCTATCTAATAGCTGAATTTGCAGCTGCCGCAGGAAGGTTCGCGTATAGCTCCCCAATCCCCATCCGAGCAAAACCCATATCCAGGGTTATCAGCTAATGATAGCAAAACCCATATCAAGGGTTATCAGTTAATCTTCGTTAGTAAGGTATTGACATGACTTCTCGGATAAGAGTAAGTATGTCTATGTCGTAGAAGACACTGCCGTTTGTGGACCCACAAGGGGGCCCAACAAATACCAGTTGTCTTGTTGGCACTCCAGAGAACGAAGATAAAAGGAGAGGAAGGTGGACGGCATCCTCCAGAAAGCATCTTGGAGCACGTCAGACAGTGGGGTGTAATAAATATACGCCCACGAAGATGACAGAGCTCGTAATTCATGCCGTCTGCTCTTAAAAAGGGATGAATCCCTAGATGAGAGAGAAGTGTAAGCCTTTTGTAGTCAAGGCTACCCAACGAGAAATAGAAGCCGAAGACACATCGCCCCCCCCCCCTTTTTAAGGGAATGAAGAGTATCTTTCGAGAATATCGAATGGACTTAACTCTACTGATGTAGAACTTCAAAGCCCTGAATGGGCAGAGGAGTCTATCTTCATCTTCATGTCCACAAGATCTAGAAAGACTTGGGACCTTGAAGGTTTTAGAAGCCATAGAGGGAAGTTGATATATAGCAACGAATCCCGGCTGACACAACAATGGCCTTCTACGACAGAAAGAGCATGAATTTCACTTCTCAGTTTGACTGAAGCCATAGTAAGAAGGAAAACGGTCTTCCAGGTTAGGAACTGTTAAGAAGCCTGATGAAAGGGTTCATAGGAAGCCTAGTAAGCTAACAATGAACGCAAA
>VMBQ01002260.1:13100-33177 GCA_007657795.1 Dreissena rostriformis
GTCTTGCCCGGATAGCCAAAGACCGATGTATGGCAGGATCCATATGGTCTGACGTCGATCGGTTCCTTGGCATCGATGTAAGCATCAT
Source organism: Dreissena rostriformis (assembly GCA_007657795.1). Taxonomy (NCBI): domain Eukaryota; kingdom Metazoa; phylum Mollusca; class Bivalvia; order Myida; family Dreissenidae; genus Dreissena; species Dreissena rostriformis. Next base: position 13,189 of record VMBQ01002260.1, read on the forward strand.
CTCCACTCTTGTATTTTCGACCATCATGTAGATCGATTATGAAAAACAAGAGCAAAACATATTCATCAATAAACTGGTCATAGACCAGATTGTCATACGGCATATTAAATCATTATTTACCCATAATGAAAATAATTAACACTCTCTCAGTTACTAAGTGTAAAAGAGAAAGCCAATAGTACGTATAATACCATTGCCGTAGAGCATAAATTAAACAAAAGTTTAATTCGAAACAGATGAAATAATACAATGACCATCAACTAGATCGTCATATAGAACGTAAAATCATGATTTGCACACAATAGCAAATGATATACACTCTTCAATGTATTAGAAGAGCACGCTTTTCACGTTCTCTCAATGTATTACACGAAAACGTTTTGCACATGCTCGTTCACGCCTGAAAAAAAAAGCATGGTAGAAATAAACTATTGTTCAATAAAAGCAAGCATGGCTTACCTTTATAATCAAACAAAAGTATATTAAAGGGGCGAATGAGAAATACGAGAAATTCACGGAGAATATTTGTAAGACAAATGAAAACTTCTCTTTGTTTCTATACAAAAACCCAGCGTAAACACAGCATCAATTTTCAGATCAACCAAAATGGCTGTATATTTATACGCATCCGGAAGAAGAATGATTTATGGGTAGACCGTTTTTAGTGACGAGGTTGCACTGCACTATGTGACCGTTCCGACCTAGTCTAAATCCGGGTCTTAATGGTGGTGGCTCCAGAAATTCCGGATGAATAACAAACCTTACAGAATGATTAGCTATTAGATAGCAGGTAACATATTTATGACATTAAAACTTATTTTTAAAGCAGATTTTTTTTCGCATTGATACTTTAATAGATTAGACTAAATCTTAATTTTGTTGTAAAAGTTTGTGAATCAAATTCAACAAATTCAACTGAAATAAATTGGTCAATTTTGAGTTACTGGCGACACAAAACAGTGGGATAGACAGAAAACAGAAGGATGGAAAGACAAGGGCGAATTTTTAAGACTCTCCTCATAAAGTGTGTGTGTGGGGGGAGGGGCATAACACATAAAACTGCCACAAAGGGAAACCACTGTCACTGGTTTTGCAAAAATATAGGACAGAATAACTGCACCTCATGTTGAGTAATGCCCTTTGCATATATCTTTGCACTGATCAGTGCTGACGGCTAAATCTTGATAAATATTGTAATAATGTAATTAATGTAATGTAATTACAGCAATCACAAGAATGAGGAAACATGTCTGCCTTTGCAGACGATTTATTTTCATGGGCTGAAGTGATTAATGTTTGACGCCTGACAACTTGTTAATATGTAATTTCAGTTTATGGTATGTCAATTGGGCAGGCAATATAGTATGAAAAGACTGCAATGCCTGTTATCAAACACTGGCATCATAGGGATTTGTTAAATCAGTGCATAGGACGAAATAAATTGTGGAATAAAATAGTCGAAGCCTAATTATTCTTTGCAAAGTTATGAGATTATTTAGAGATTAAGGCATAGTGAAAGGTACATTCTGTCACTCATACATTCAGCAATGATCTCTCTCCCAGCCATTAAGCAGTATAGAACAAGTTCAAAGCCCCATAAACACTAAAAATCAACAAATAGTTTGTAAAATATTTAGTTAAAAAAAGTTATCCCATAAACAAGAGATGTGTTTGTCAGAAACACAATGACCCCTATTGCGCCGCTTTGATTTTTTTTTTTAAATCGAAACCTAAACGCAAAACCTAAACGCAAAGTGTGACGGAATTTCAGACAGACGGACAGACAGACAGACAGTGCGATCACTATATGCCCACCTTTGGGGGCATAAAAATCAGTGTTCCTTATAGCAATAGCCACAATTACAAGGCTAGATGTGGTCTGGTAACATAGATTTAACCAGATACAAAATATTTGTTGATTTTGAGTGTTTATGGGGCTTTAACAAATAGGTGAAAATATGCCAAGAAAATATGTTCCAATAGCTTAAATCATTAGACAGCAATTCTTGAATTATGAAAATTAGAAAGTAAAGACAATCTAATTTTACATTTGTCTGAGAAAAACATCACCAACATAAAAGAATGCTCTTAAAATAATGTTTATAAATTAAATTTAATTAAATACCTCTTCATTATTATGTTTTAAAGAGCATTACACATTTCTTAAACAAAATTATTAAAGGAGAAGATACATTGTCTTGTATCTGCTACCTGTTGTATCCTAACTCGATACAAAAATGTAAATGAGCCACACTTTGAGAAAACGGAGCTAAATGCATGTGCGAAAAGTGTCGTCCCAGATTAGCCTGTGCAGTCTGCACAGGCTAATCAGAGACCACACTTTACGCCTAAACTTAATAATCGTCAAAAAGAGACTTCCTTCAAACGAAAAATACAATAAAAGCGGTAAGTGCGGAATTCACGTGCTAATCTTGGACGACACTTTACGCACATGTATTAAGCTCTGTTTTCACAGAACATGGCTCAAATGCACTAAGTGTAATACAATCAGTCACTGAACTTGTCAACAATCATCTCGCCTGCCTGTCTGATATCGCCCTTGTCATCGACATTTTTCAACATTTTTCGTCTGATTTAATGTAAGCAACATCATAATTTTATGCCTAGGGGCAGAACATTGTTTTATTGCAAACTTTTATGACTACATTTAAATTTCACTTCAAATGTTAAGTGTTCTGAAAATGTCATTTAAGTAGTTGTTTTTTCTTTCTTTTGTTTTTTGTTTGAGGTTGAATTTTAACTTTGTTTTAAACCTTTGTCCGATTTAATTTATATTGTATAAGTTAAATGATCTTTGTAAATCAAATTTTTCTCAAAAGGAAACAACTAGCTATAAGACTCTTTCATTATAATTTGGCAGCAAATCAGAGATTGCTGAATGAATTATTGCAATTTTTCTGGCACCACAATATTTAACCCTTTGCATGCTGGGAAATTTGTCGTCTGCTAAAATGTTGTCTGCTAAATTTCTAAAATTAGCATTTTCTTTGATTTTTTTTCAAAGAATACTATCAGAATAGCAAACAGTTTGGATCCTGATGAGACGCCACGTTCTGTGGCGTCTCATCTGGATTCAAACTGTTTGCAAAGGCCTTCAAAATCCGGTTCCAGCGCTCAAAGGGTTAACAGGGACTGATAATTTAAATGGCTCAAGACCGATCTGCTTTCATTGTTCAATTTCGTTAACTCAAATATCTCCGCTTTCATTTTCCTTTATTTTCTCTCCACCCCACAGAGCTTATCATTTCTTTTACAAATTCAATTTAGTTCAAAAGGGGTTAATTTCACGGCTGTAATGGCTGTTGGACCCCTCAGAAAGATATTGACAGACTTGTCACGCGAAACATGAAACGCTGTCATTGAGCGCTGAAAAGGTGATCACATTTCGTCTAATGATAATCTGGTATGTAACCAATTGTTTACCGTTTCAATTAACGTGAATACTACCCAAATTAGGAGCAATAACATGGTTTAATTAGGTACAACTGTCAGACAATATTAAAGGTTTTATTTCCATTGAGAACCAGGTCTGTTGGATGGTGACATGATTTATACTTTTCTATTTCTACTATAGAATCTCATTCAACAATACAAAAAAAAAAATGGACATGCGTGGGTAGTATGTAGGAGGTATAATCAAATAAAATATAGAAGACTGCATGGTTACACATACTAATGAATGCAATTGCAGATACACAATAGGGGATTTGAAAAAAGAAACTATTTAGTGTTCCCATATAAGGAATCCCCCCCACCCTGACCGCCTTGTTTTTCAATGGACCAGAACCAATTTCAAAAAGTTTCATGATGAAAGGGCAAAAAAGGAATTTCTGGAGTGTTTACATCTTGTTTCACTTATAATCATCAGGCAATATAAGGAAAACTGCCCAAACCCATGGTGGCCATGTTTTTCAATGGACTGGAACCATTTTCAAACTCTGCCAGATATCATTAGAACAAATGTTACTTGGTGAAATTTATTGATGTGCAAAAAAGTGAATTATAAAGGTTTACCTATAGCCACATAAGGAAAACTGCCTTGCCACCTAGCTGCCATGTTTTTAATGAACCTGAACCATTTTTTAACTTGACTGAGATATCATTAAAAAAAAATGTGATTTTTTTTTATTATGATTGGGTAAAAATGCGACTTCTATAATGTTCACAAGGTTTCAGTATAGCCCTATCAGGAAACTGCCTGCCCCCTAGTGGCCAGTTTTTCAACAAACCAGCACCATTTTCGAACTTGGCTGAGATATCAGTAAAAGAAAATTAATAGCACATTTTATTAACAAAGGGCAAAATATGACTGGAGTGTTCACAAGGTTTAGATAATATAAGCCATTTAAGGAAATCTAACCCGCCACCCGCTGGCCATGTTTTTCAACAGACTGGAGTCACTATAAAACTCGTGTGAGAAATCATGAACATAAATGTTCTGAGCAAATTTCATGATGATTAGGCAAAAAATGTGACTTATCTGGTGTTCAAAAGCTTTTTTTCGTTAAGTTGACCTAGTGACCTAGTGATTTAACCCAAATGACCCAGTGTTAAACTCAGCAGTGATATCGCTGAGACAAATTTTCAGACCAAGCTTCATGAAGGTTGGGCAAAACATGTCACCTATAGTGAGTTCACAGGATAAATGTTGACAAAGGTCGACGCCCAATGGATGACAAAACAACAGTCACGAATGACGGACAAAAGTGGATCACAAAAACATATGACAAGCACCTTGCGCTCTGTTGACCTTAAAAGAAATTTACCTAAAGGTAATAGATAAATAATAAATATTTTAAACTTCAAAATTACACATCTTGAAAACTTTTCGTTAAAATTTGCCTAAGGTAAAATCATAACTAAGTCAAGAAATAAATTTGCAAACAAGAGACTGAACTAAAATGCCCCAAACACCGAACAAAATCACAATTTGCCCTGCAGGCACTTGGCGAACCCCCAGTGGATCATTGTTATACTTGTCCATGAGTCAAATTTGCACCTACACGACAGCTCGATGACAGTGTCATCAGCATCCAGTAATGGTTATGAATTGATCACTGGAGACAATCTGACACATGGTATGGACATAAACAAAGAAACACCACCCAGCCCCAGACAAATGGCCACCATGCAGACAGCCTTCTGATATTAAATATTCACATCCTGGATGGAAAAAGCTGTATTAATGATTGATTGAAAATTATCATAATTGTGTTATGATATTTCCAGAAAAACATAAATATGAGCTTCTCTCTGTGAAAAGGGGGTTTAATGCATGTGCGTAAAGTTTTGTCCCAGATTAGCCTGTGCAGTGCAGTCCGCACAGGCTAATCAGGGACGACACTTTCTGCTTTTATTGTATTTTTTGTTTAAAGGAAGACACTTCTTGACGAAAATCCAGTTTAGGTGGAAAGTGTCGTCCCTGTTCTGGGACGACACTTGACGCACATGCATTTAACCCCCTTTTCAGAGCGTGACTCAAAAATAAATACTCAGTAGTCTAATTCCCACCCAAATCATGTTGCTGGCCTGGGTTTGGAAGTCATTAACCATTTACGAACAGGGGTATTTCTTGTTACTTAAGAACCTAAAGACATCAATTTTAGGATCAACAATGCTAATACAAAATTTGGGACGGAATAATAATACAGACAGTAATCATTTTAAATTTAATTTCCTCAAGGATCTGTTTTATATTTCTAACAGATGTGAAAGTTTTTATGGTGCATTTCATCGTTGAACACCTTTAGAATCTTTAGAACCATCGTCTCTCGTAACTCTTTTAGAGTGGTTTTGTACATGTATATATATAATGATTATGGACTGCTTTACTGTGTTTTAATGTCCAAAAGTGAGAGGTTAATAAACTATTCTGTCACAGTATACAACAAATTACGATGGCACAATTCCATCATCTTTCTGTTACTCTATCTGATTCACAGATTCCCAGTTGACTGAGTAGAGATTTGTTTTGTTATTCATGTCATGTCTTCATTGGAATTTATTTCCGAACAAATTAGCAGAGAATGGTACACATGATTTTTCACACGGCAAGGGCATGTTGGGAATTGGAAATTATTGTACGCCACAAGTTTTTCTTGGAATCGTGACAGGCCCATTTGTCATGCTTACAACTTTAACAAGTTTCTTGTACGTGTTTACGCATTCAAACTAAGTCATAATTGTGACTTAAGCAGGTTTGTTTAAAGTGGGATAGAAAATGGTAAGGGTCTTATTTTATTTGAAATGGTAAAAAATAAAATGGTATTAGAATTATTTGTTTTCCTTAAGAACTGTACACAATATAAACCTTATTTTTGCACCTTATTCTTTTTAAATGTTAGGACATCGCTTATCGCACCAACATTTGTGTCATGTTCTGAGAAAACTGGGCATAATGCATGTGCGTAAAGTGTCGTCCCAGATTAGCCTGTGCAGTCCGCACAGGCTAATCCGGCATGACACTTTACACCTAAACTGGATTTTAGCTAAGAAGAGACATCATTTAAACGAAAAATTCCATAAAAGCGGAAATTGTTGTCCCTGATTAGTCTGTGCGGACTGCACAGGCTAATCTGGGATGACAATTTACTCACAAGCATTATGCCCAGTTTTCTCAGAAAGCACCAACATTTGTCCATGATTTCACTAATTAGTAATGCGCACTATATAATATACAACCTTCTATCTAACATTTAGCCTAGTTCTTTTCTATGTTCCTTTAAACTTTTTCCTGCAAATTGAAAATGGCTATATTGAAACAGCATAACACCAGAACAGCCTGTGAGTAACTTGCAACTCTTCAGGTTTTATGCTGTTTGCTGCTCATCAGTACCTGAGGGTTAGAAATGAAACCTTCAAACTTGAAGCTATTAAGAAAGGACTTTTATTTAATTTGATTTTCTAAGAGACTACAAACATGTCAAAATGCGTATTTAAGTGGTAATGGGTTAAAATCACTTTGCAGCATTGCTAAAGCAGGACCCACATTCTATAACTGCATCCAGTGCAGCACTCCTTGTTTCAAGTGAGGCACAGCATATTACTTTGAGAAGACATGACTCGGGAATGCAGGCAGGTATGTACCTTCTCAACATGTCATTATCCACTTAAGAAAGAACTCTTAAACTCCCCACCCCTTTCAAAGCTTGATTGATCACAGTACCCATAATTGTCTTTGAAGCACTTAAAAACCAACTGTTACCCATGTATTAAAAACGAGGGCCCTTTTTCAGGTGTTCAAGAAGGCCTTATTTAACCAGTGTAGTCCAAAATTTAACAGCCATCTACAATCACTTCCCCTGTCAACAGGACCATTATTATGCTTTGGGAACAGAAACCTCTTTCTTAACCTGTTCAAGCAGCTAGGGGTAAAGGTCAATGGCATCAACAAACTATGTGCGAATCAAAGCATTTATTGCCAAGTATGATGAATTTGTATGAATATTATAGTGTATAATGATTATTGCCCATGGTCATCAAAGACAATATCACTTTCCATGAGAAAATTTTAAGAAGTGGTAAAATTTAGTATGAATGAAATACACAATGTCATGGTGTACCTATATGTGTCATGAACCTGAATGTTATGCATCTGGTCTGGATATCTGCATTAAGGTTTACTATTTTGAAGTTTAATTCTACTGAAGCTGTGAATTACTTTTTATCTTGATATATTTGTGTGCTTTTTGACTATTCCATCAATAAATAATGTATTGTACTAGTATAACAGCAAAATATACTCAAGAACAATACAAACTTGTTTTGTTTCGTAATTATGCTCATTTTCATGAGAAATACGGCTGATATGCGCCATAAAGCCATGCATTTCACCACACTCTGGGAAAATGGGGCTTAATGCATGTGCATTAACAGTCTTGGCATTATTTTTTTGAGGCACTAGCCCGATCGGGCTACCAGCTTGGAAATTTCAATAGCCCGAATCAATTTTAACTAGCCCGAATTAAAGTTATAATTCTGTAACATTTGTAACTATGTCAGTCTTGGACCTAACCCACACCATCCGGTAATAATACTAGTTATAGAGTCTAGAGAGATCAACTTACTACACTGTTCAATAAGCATCTACTCAATGAGTGCCCAATGGAGATTACCGATTCAGTTCTGAATAAGCTTCTATAGCAGGGGTGTCAATTGTCCCAAATGTGAAATCCGGAAAATTAGACTGAGGGTCTGGGGCCGCACGTCCCCAACCACGATAAAGGGCAGAGCTCCCCCAGCCCTAACTTATTGTACTTTTTTTAGTCTTTCTAGTTGCAATTACTGGTTAATATTTATTCTTTAATCTGATCTTGTCAACTATTTGTTACACATCAACCGAAACTGGTGACTCGAGGATACAATGCAAAATAGTATAAACCAGACCATTCGTATCACCGCATGTGTATTCGTCATTGTATAGAAAATGTTATAAAGAACGTCGAAAATAAAAAAATAAAAAAATTAAAATCGACGAAAAATACTGTATCCGAAAAAAGAATGTCCGAAAGATGTACGTGTTTTGCACATGAAATAAAATGTGCATATCGTTTAATTTCAGACAATGAAAACAAGTTTCCTAGCAAATACGTAATAAATAGATACTTTTGTTAGCATATTGCTTTACAATATGCTAAGCAGATAGTGCAGTGCTTTACTTTGCAAATCGATCGCTTAAAATATTTTAAGATGGCGGACATTGTAAGATTTTCGGAAAGTAGCGAGGATTTTTCGTCAGTTACCGTTCATGTCTGCGCCATCACCAGCCAATCAAAAATCAATAAATAAAAAACATGGGCACAATCGGTACCAAGCGAAAATTTCCGGAATGCCGAGGAAGCTATAACTATTGGAAGCTATTTCGGACATGTTACTAAGTTCGGACACGAAAAAAGCACTAGACTGATCAGGCTACCGGCTTGGAATTTTCACTCGACTGACGCAAAAATCAATCGACTCGGTCGTCGGTCTTGTGGGTTACGTCCAAGACTGCATAAAGTGTCATCTCAGATTAGCCTGTGCAATCTGCACAGGCTAATCAGGGACTACATTTTCCATTTTTTTTTTTTTTTTGTTTAATGGAAGTCTCTTCTTAACTAAAATCCACTCTTGACAGAAAGTGTTGTCCCTGATGAGCATGTGCAAACTACACAGGCTAATCTGGGACGACACCTTACGCACATGCATTAAGCCCCATTTTCCCTGAACAAGGCTCATTCCTTAGTGCATTCTGAATACCTGGTCAATACGCCAGGCAGATCTTGCACACCAGGCTGAGGGCCAGTTAGTTAAGCCAGAAACTAGTTTTGGGCTTAATGCATGTGCGTTAAGTGTTGTCCCAGATTAGCCTGTGCAGTTAGCACAGGCTTATCAGGGACAACACTTTCTGCCAAAACTGGAGTTTTGCTAAGACGAGACTTCCTTTAAAGAATAATCATGCACTTGACGCACATGCATTAAGCCCCGTTCTCCCAGAGCAAGGCTGAATACCTAGTCAGCAATAGCCAGGCAGATTTCCCACTCCAGGCTGAGGGCCAGTTAGTTTAGCAAGGACCTGGGAGGTCCTAATTATGAGCATGTTCAGTGGCCAATTTGATTGTTTTATTTTGCAGATGAAAGGCCTGGCGGGCTTATCAGCCCCAAGCCTCCAGGCTCCCCGAAGTCTGTAAGCTAGAGGACCCAAATAATCACTGTAGCCAGGCCAATTATGGAGGAGCTGAGAGATGCCTATCTATTGTAGTTTATTAAAAGGAATTTCTAGGAAAATACTTGAGGATTACAGAGGCGGGGCATTCTGTCTTCCAGTGCATATAAAGGTCTCATTGGCCACTGTGCACTGGTCTTTTTGGATCAATATGATCTCTATGGTGAATACCCGGCAGCGGTAAATTTGACCTACTTTGGCTAAAAATTAAATATTTTCCCCTGAAAGGTCACAGGGGCAGGTCTGCACATAATGTAGAACCGATGACCTGTAAATAAACTGTGAATTACACACACACACACGCGCGCAAACAGAGGCAGGAAAATGGGTTCAAGAAATTAAGCCAAATAATACTGTAGCAAAGGAAACTCTCAATTGATGATGGTACCAAGATAAAATGGCTGACAAAAATAATATTCATAAACATTATATTGCTTAAGTACCATAAACTCTACAAGTTGTACATACTTTCCATAAATACAATAACCTTATTTAAGCTGAAAAGTGTTTCTGACTCAGAATTAAACAAACACGAACAAACCAAATTAGCACATGGAAATTCTCTTATCATATGATGTTAAAGTCAATTATGAAAACTGAGATAAATATCGAAATGATTGACAGGTATATCCCCAAAACCGTACACAACATTTTAACGGCAATTTTCTCCTTTTGTAAACATCCATCTTAACATAATGGCCATCTCAATATAGCTATTCTGCTTTTAAAGTGAATATTTAACTCTTTCGACAAACATTCTTTATTTGAAAAAAACAACGAATCATGATGGCATAAAATGTGAATATATTGAGCTGCATCATGCAAAAATGGGTCTTATGACATTTGCGGCCAGACCAGTCTGTGCATTGCTTCATTAATGAGGAATTTATTTTTTGATGATTCTTTTAAATAAGATGTTACAAATCTATTATTGTATTCTGAATTTTGAATTTGCAAAACCTACATGATAAAAATATTATCAAGAACACATTTTAAGTACTTTATGAAACTAGCTATTTTTGTGCTGCTACACAAATAGAAACAGGAATAATAATTTCTTCCTTGCTGCTGCTTAAAATCATTTTTTTTTAAACATAATTTATGTGCTGTTGCTGTAGGGAGTGGGAAGAGAGAGGCTAACTCATATTTTTGCTCATACATTATTCATGTATCCATCAATCATTAAACCTAACCCTTCTCAAAGATTGCTGTAACATTCTTTGAACTTTTAAATTGCTAATGAGCCTTTGTAAGTCTCCTCAACCACTCAACAAATGACTGGGTGATATTTACAATGATCTATCACCATTAAAAACTCATTAAGGGTCATGGTTTAAGTAAGGTTTTCTATCCTGATGAATATAATTTACTGCACTTTGTATCAATTTTATGTGAATAAAAAGGTGGAGTCCTTTAACAAACAACTGCAAGTCATTTCGCTGTAGCAATCAATTGGGCCTCGTTCTAGGAAAACTTGGCATAATGCATAAGCATTAACCCTTTGCATGCTGGGAAATTTGTCGTCTGCTAAATGTTGTCTGCTGAATTTCTAAAATTAGCATTTTCTTCGATTTTTTTTCTAAGACCACTATCAGAATAGCAAACAGTTTGGATCCTGATGAGACGCCACGTTCTGTGGCGTCTCATCTGGATCCAAACTGTTTGCAAAGGCCTTCAAAATCCGGTTCCAGCGCTCAAAGGGTTAAGTGTTGTCCCAGTTTAGCCTGTGCAGTCCTTACAAGCTAATCAGGTAAGACACTTTCCCCTCAGACTGGATTTTCATTTAGAAGAGACTTCCTCTAAACAAAACATTCAATAAAAGCAGAAAGTGTCATCCCTGATTAGCCTGTGCAGACTGCACAGGCTTATCTGGGACGACACTTTACGCACAAGCACTATGCCCAGTTTTCCCAGAACGAGTCACAGTTGTTCCAGAAATCATAGAAATTAGTTTTATATCATGTAACAGTTCTTCAAGAGATAAGTTATCAATCAAGTGTGTTTTATCAAAGATGTTTGGTAATTTATCACAGTTTGAAAGAAAAGTGACGAAATTATCTTATTGAAAACTTCCTTAGATTACAAATTATATTAAACATGATATTTTACACTAAAATAATGCTGTTTTCTTCATTATTTTTGTATTGAATTATCTTAAAAATGCATCTGTTAAAATAAAATTAATTAATTAACAATTAAATTGTAGAGATTTTGTTCTTTCGGATGGCAAAAAATGCACAATCATTATATTACTAAATAATACATTTTTAATCAAAATGAAAAAGATAATCTTTCACTGCGAATCAAAATATGCATTTCTTTAACTTATTTATCTTAAGTTATGCACCATGCAATTTAAAAGTAATTTGTTTAAACAGTTAATTTCATAAGCACCCACCATAAATCAGGTATAATTTGCACTTATCGGGCAATCTTTGAATTCAAGACTGGTTTGTAACCAGACTGTCTGTTGGAGTTGTCAAATATTATGAAGCCTGAGACAAACCGGCATGTCTAACAAGTGGGGAATGGCAGGGGTCCACCCCTCTCTTTATAGATTAACATAAACCATCATTACGTTATAACCTTGTTTAATAAAGCCATTTAACTGCCAAAATCTGAAACCTGTCTCGTCCAATAACGGCGAGACATTTCAACATATGCCCCCTTTTCCCACATTTTTCGAAACCTAAACGCAAAACCTAAATGCAAAGTGTGACAGAATTTCAGAAGGACAGACAGACGGACAGTGCAATCACTATATGCCCACCTTCGGGGGCATAAAAATAACATTGGGCAGGGGTTGGGTACGAGGTCTCTGGCCAGTTAAAGGATTACAGGTTGTGCGCCGTTGAACCCACTCAAGCAATTGTGAAATTCCAAAAAATTATAAACCCAGCAATAGGAAATCAATTTAAGACAATTAACAGTATTTCAGATACAGGCAGAACTATTGTCAAATCTGTACAAAGGATTTACATACAAGAGCAACCTTAACATTTTCCTGTATACTTTGACAAACTGATATTTAAAATTCTTGTAGCACAACACAGACAAATGTAATAATTAAAAAAAAATCATAGTGTTATTTCATTTATTTATATTTAAATAATCATGGAGCCAAACTCAAACATTATTTTATATTAAAACCACCAGGCCAGTCGTGTCAAAAGCATTTGGACAAGATGTGTGTATGCACAGATCCACTATCAAACCAGTGGTAATACCAGAAAATTAACTCCAGAAACTATGAAATTTTAACCCTTTGCATGCTGGGTATAATTTGTCGTCTGCTAAAATGTTGTCTGCTAAATTTCTAAAATAAGCATTTTCTTCGAATTTTTTCAAAGAATACTATCAGAATAGCAAACAGTTTGGATCCTGATGAGACGCCACGTTCTGTGGCGTCTCATCTGGATCCAAACTGTTTGCAAAGACCTTCACAATCCAATTCCAGCACTCAAAGGGTTAAGGTAGACAAATGTTTAGTGTTTCATTTCATCAAGTTACATTTTCTCTTGAAAGTTGCTACATTGAGAACCATCAAAATGGAGTTGTTACCTATCTTTGGACAAAATAAGGGTGGAGGGCGGCTTATATTTGGTTTGGGTTGTTTATTAGAGGATATACCATATGATGAATTTAATGTTTGTCAGCGACCACTGCATCAGTCTAGTCCACTATTAGTCTCTGTGCGAATGAAAGGGTTCATCATCTGAATATCCTCTGTTTTATATATGCCTCTGTAGGCGTTTCCATCTCCCCAAGCCCAGATGAGATGCACTGTTTGGCTTCCATGAACAATTAGCTACTTTATCTTCTTCCAAAGAAAACACACTTGTGCAATGTTTCAAACGTTAATTCTAGGGATTCATGAGGAATGAAAGGATAAAATCCAGCAATTAATCAAAATCCCCGTTTTCTTTAAGATTTCAATCAATGAGTAGTTGATCTTGATCATTCAGAGGCTCTGTTTTCCTTAAATCAATGTCACATTGAAGACTTCTTCAAGACAATAAGTCTGCTGTATTGCCTATACTGTTTTGGTTTGCAGGGAAGTTCTGGGAACTTCAAAGGCTTGGGGTTTGAGTAATGTTTTGATAGTTGGTTTTTAAGGGAGTTGTTTGCAAAGCTTTCAAGCACCCTGATTACTGGAAGTTTGGGTCCGACAGTGGCAATCAATTAGTGGAGTGCATTATCTTTTGATTTGGTCGAAGATTTACAGAGACAGGCAGAAAGAGATGTAGTGTTTGTACACAATGTTTGTGATTATTGGTAGATAGCAAATTTCATGGCTTTATTGCTGTAGATTTATCTGCCCATCAGATTTAAGCAATCTATTTTGGTCTTTGATTTGGTACTTTCCAAGGCAAACATCTAATATAATTATGATAAGAACATACAAACTGAATGATATCAAAGATAAAAATTAATATTGCTCAATGGAAATGCAAAAAATGCCTTGATGCAATTTTAACACAGCGCTGATAACTGGGCTTAATGCATGTGCGTAAAGTGCTGTCAAAGATAAGCCTGTGCAGTCCATACAGGCTTATCTGGGATGACACTTATGGCTTAAACTGGATTTTTGCTAAGTAAAGACTTCCTTTAAACGAAAATTTAGAAGCTGAAAGTGTGGTCCATGGTTAGCCTGTGCAGACTGCACAGGCTTATCTTGGATGAGACTCTACACATTTACATAAAGCCAAGTTTTCCCAGAATGTGGCTAAAATAATAATAGCCTTAACTAATTTATATTTTTGTTCATGTAAAGAAGCCCTTGACAAAGTACCTGAACAATAAGCGAATGTTGCTTGAAGGTTACACAAATAACTATTTCTTCGAATTATAAAATACATTACAGATAACAACTCTGCCCCTCAAGTTTGTTTATGGTGTTCAAATTTAAAATAACCAAACAAGTTTTATCATTATAAGGACAGTATCATAACTGGTTATGGTTCTCACCCACAGTTATGTTCTACAGACATTGAAGTAACTACCATTAATTGTAGCCATGCCATTTCACAATGTTATACAAATAAACAGGTGCAGTCACCATGGCAGATTAGCCTGTGCAGTCCACACAAGCTAATCAGGGACGACACTTTCTGCTTAAACTGGATTTGGTTAGGAAGAGACTCCCTTGAAACAAAAAATTCCATAAAAGCGGAAAGTGTTGTCCCTGATAAGCCTGCGCAGACTGCACAGGCTTATCTGGGACGACACTTTACGCACAAGCACTATGCCCAGTTTTCCCAAAACGAGGCACAATTGTACCAGAAATCAGTGAAATTACTTTTATATCATGTTACAGTTCTTCAAGAGATAAGTTATCAATCAAGTGTGTTTTATCAAAGATATTTGGCAATTTATCACAGTTTGAAAAAAAGTGTAAATAAGATATTTATCAGCCTGTGACAAAAAGTTCAGACAAAATTATCTCATTAAAAAATTCCTATGATAACAAATTATATTAAACGTGATATTTTACCCTAAAACAATGTTGTTTTCTTCATTATTTTTGTATTGAATTGCATTAAAAGAAGCAGCTTTTTAAATAAAATTAATAANAAAGGGGGCATAAAAAATACACAAATATTAAATTAATAAATAATCTATTTTTATTCAAAATGAAAATGATAATCTTTCAATGCGAATCAAAATATGCATTTCTTAAACATATTTTTCTTGAGTTATGCACCATGGAATTTAAAAGTAATTTGTTTAAACACAGTTAATTTCATAACCGCCCACAAATAAATCAGGTATAATTTTCGCTAATCCGACAATCTTTGAATTCAAGACTGGTTGCAAAACTAGACAGACTGTCTGATGGTGTTGTCAAATATTATGAAGTCTGAGACAAACCGGCATGTCTAACAAGTGGGGAATGGCAGGGGTCCACCCTTCTTGTTATAGATTAACATAAACCATCATTACGTTATTACCTTGTTTAATAAAGCCATTTAACTGCCAAAATCCGAAACCTGTCTTGTCGGATAACGCGAGACATCTCAATACTGCAATAGTGAATGACAAGAAACTTGAACCCCAAACATGCAATTTACTTCTGAAATATTGTATTTTTATTGCCTAGTTTATGTTAAAAAATAACATTGGGCAGGGGATGGGCAAGCAATCTCTGGCCAGTTAAAGGATTACAAAAGTGTGTCGTTGAACCCACTCAAGCAATTATAAAATTCCAAATAATTCAATACCCAGCAATAAGAAATCAATTTAAGACAATTACCACATTTCTGATACTGTCATGCATAACTATTAAAAAAAATAAGAGCAACACAAACATGTTTCTGTATACTTTTGAAAGCTGACATCTTCAATTCTTGTTTATGACACAGAAAAGTGTTATTAATAAAAAATAAATTTAGTTTTTCATTTCTTCAAGTTACATTTCTTTTAAAAAGTTATTGCCTTGAAGAAGGTCAAAATGGCCATCACTGTATGAGCCTTGCTCTGAGAAAAATGGGTTTAATGCATGTGCGTAAAGTGTCGTCCCAAATAAGCCTGTGCAGTCCGCACATGCTTATCAGGGATGACACTTTCGACTTTTATTGTATTTTTCGTTTAAACAAAATGGGAAGAGAATTTCAGCTATCTCGAGGGAACGAGTTAGTCAGCCAATCAAATTGTTTGTTATATAAATTTAACTTTTGCCGTGGGGGGAAGCCGGAGTGCGCAGAGGAAACCCCACCTGTCTGGTATGGTGATCACGAACCAAACTCACATGCATTCGGTGTTAAATCATACCACACCAGCTATATATATATGCGTACAGAATATTTGCATTTGTTACGTAAAATTTGATTGGCTGACTGACTCATTCCCTGAAGATAGCTAAAATTGTCTCCTCTTTCGTTAAATGCATCCCTCTTTTTGCAAGTTCCCATGAGTAAGTAAGTCGTTATCTCGAGTTAGTATGTCATGAGAACGAGATAGAACAAGAGCACCGCATATCGGGTGCCAACGCTGGGCTGTAAGTGCTGGATTTTGTTTTTTTGACCTTTGACCTTGAAGGATGACCTTGACCTTTCACCACTCAAAACGTGCAGCTCCATGAGATACACATGCATGCCAAATATGAAGTTGCTATCTTCAATAATGCAAAAATTATGGCCAATGTTAAAGTTTTCGGACGACTATGACGACGACAACAACGACGCGAACGGCAGAAGACGAGCTGGCTATGACAATACCTCGGGTTTTCTTCATAAACAGCCGAGCTAAAAAAGAGGAGTCCATTTAAAAAAAGAGGAGTGTATGTCACCTCTCTGCCACCACAGATACCTATAACGAAAATCCTCCCATGAGATATCTTTCTTGAAACTCCTCCTCCTTTTTTTTAGAGTAATTGTGTGCTTTAAGGCAGCATTTAGTTTTCTCTGGAAGTTGTTTACAGATTTCAAATCCTGTTATGTGAATGAATGTAAATATTGATGTAACAGTGTTATATGGGAAACTGTGAGAGCTATTTACTAGCATATGGCCAGCACCACAAATATCTGATTAAATTTGTATACTATCTTGTTCTAGAATAAACACTTCAGATAACATAATTATTGTAAACATTGTGAATATTGTGTTTTGTATGTAATCCTTGCTGTATGAAAGTATCACAATCTGCCAATTTTCGAGTGGAGTTATGGCTTTTTGAAGGTTGTCCTTACTGTATGAAAGTATTGAGTGGAGTTATGGCCCTTTGAAGATTATCCTTCCTGTATGAAAGTAGGGAGTGGAGTTATGGCTCTTTGAAGGTTGTCCTTACTGAATGAAAGTATGGAGTGGAGTTATGACCCTTTGAAGATTATCCTTTCTGTATGAAAGTATGGAGTGGAGTTATGGCCCTTTGAAGATTATCCTTCCTGTATACAAGTATGGAGAGGAGTTTTGGCCCTTTGAAGATTATCCTTCCTGTATAAAAGTATGGATTGGAGTTATGGCTATTTGAAGGTTGTCCTTCCTGTATGAATGTATGGAGTGGAGTTATGGCCCTTTGAAGATTATCCTTCCTGTATGAAAGTATGGAGTGGAATTATGTCTGTTTGAAGATTATCCTTCCTGTTTGAAAGTATGGAGTGGAGTTATGGCCCTTTGAAGATTATCCTTCCTGTATGAAAGTATGGAGTGGAATTATGTCCCTTTGAAGATTATCCTTCCTGTTTGAAAGTATTGCGTGGAGTTCTGGCCCTTTGAAGATTATCCTTAATGTATGAAAGTATGAAGTGGAGTTATAGCCCTTTGAAGATTATCCTTCCTGTATGAAAGTATGGAGTGGAGTTATGGCCCTTTGAAGATTATCCTTACTGTATGAAAGTATGGAGTGGAGTAATGGCCCTTTGAAGATTATCCTTCCCGTATGAAAGTATGGAGTGGAGTAATGGCTCTTTGAAGATTATCCTTCCTGTATGAAAGTATGGAGTAGAGTTATGGCCGTTTGAAGATTTCAACATAAGTGACCATGTCCTTGTTAGTTTTCTGTAACCACAGGCTGAAATTTGACAACAATACTTCACACACAAGTTTCATTGATTGATTGCTAAATTGTGTTCTGGGTAAAGTTAAGGTGGCGAACAGGATGGAGACAAAATTAATTGTTATTGTTTTCAAAAGAGAACAAGCCTTAGTTATAGTTTGAGAGACCATTAGAGTGCATCTTGAATCATGAATAGTGTGTGTTTGTTGTCTGGATGCTCCAGTGACTGTACACCAAGTGAACTTCTTGAAGCCCAATTGTCCCATCACAGGCAAGGGGACCCCATAATTCAGACCCATAATGTAGTATAATCACGTTAATTCTTTGCACCAAAACCTTGATGCTGTCTGCTGGGACGGTAATTCGGGCAAATAAGCCTAATTTAATGCTCATTTACCAGACCGGTCTGTACACGGCGGCTCAACAGTTAACCATTCTGGAGGCACTTGTGTTTCATAAATGTTTGTGTTTCTTTTAAGTTCACTGCCTGTAGTGGAGTGCCTGAGTGGTCTCAATGCGCCTTGGTGACTGCACGTGCAAAATGTCTTAGGAATGTAACTGTTGATGAACACCAGTACCAGTAATGGGCTGCCCTCTATACTGTCCTTATAATTCGCGGTTATTTTAAATTTGAACATTATAAACAAACTGGAGAGGAGATGTTCTTATTTTAAATATATTTTATAATTAAAAGAAAAAGTGATTTGTATTACCTATAAGCAACGTTATCTATTAATGTATTTGTTCAGGTTACGGGCTTCTTTACATGAACAAGAATAAGGATTTATAAAGGCTATTATTATTTGAGCTGCGTTCTGGGAAAACTTGGCTTAACCCTTTGCATGCTGGGAAATTTGTCGTCTGCTAAAATGTTGTCTGCTAAATTTCTAAAATTAGCATTTTCTTTGATTTTTTTAAAAGAATACTATCAGAATAGCAAACAGTTTGGATCCTGATGAGACGCCACGTTCTGTGGAGTCTCATCTGGATCCAAACTGTTTGCAAAGGCCTTCAAAATCCGGTTACAGTGCTCAAAGGGTTAATATAAATGCGTACTGTCATCCCAGATAAGCCTGTGCAGTCCGCAAAGGCTTATCAGGGACATCAGTTTTGCTATTATTTTTCTTAGGAAGTTTCTTTTAAGCGAAAATCCAGTTTACACACATGCATTTAGCCCAGTTTTCCCAGAACAAACCTCATTTAGGGTCTTGACTTTAAAGAGTCACATGCATTTAATACCAAAGCTGTGTTAAAATTGCATCAAGGCAGTATTATCATTTTTATTATTGAGCAATATTTAATATGTGATATCCTTCAGTTTGTATGTTCTTATCATATATTAGATGTTTGCCTTGGAAAAAACCAAATCAAAGACCAAAATAGACTGTTAAATCTGATGAGCAGATAAATCTACAGCAATAAAGCCATGAAATTTGCTATCTACCAATAATCACCAACATTGTGTACAAACACTACATCTCATTCTGCCTGTCTTTGTAAATCTTCGACCAAATCAAGAGATAATGCATCCGCTAATTGATTGGCTCTGTCGGATCCTAACTTTCAGTAATCAGGGTGCTTGAAAGCTTTGCAAACAACTCCCTTAAAAACCAACTATCAAAACATTACTCAAACCTCAAGCCTTTGAAGTTCCCAGAACTTCCCTGCAAACCAAAACAGTATAGGCAATACAGCAGACTTATTGTCTTGAAGAAGTCTTCAATGTGACATTGATTTAAGGAAAACAGAGCCTCTGAATGATCAAGATCAA
>VMBQ01002260.1:40147-139356 GCA_007657795.1 Dreissena rostriformis
TGTCGTCACCGGGTAAGGAACGATGCATGGCATCTTCTGATGCCATGTGGTTGAGGTCGTGTGGGGAAAAGTCACGGCAAGCCGAACTTTCCCGACTTTGACCTTGGGCAAAGACCGACGAGACCAATGACCGGTGACGTCACCGGTCATGGCATGCCCGGTGACCCGACCGGTCAATGTTGACCGGTGACCGGTGACGTCACCGGACCGGTCAACTGGTCTGTCACCGGGTACCCGATGAACGGACCGGTCAAAAAATTGACCGGTGTCGTCACCGGGTAAGGACCGATGCATGGCATCTCCTGATGCCATGTGGTCGAGGTCGTGTGGGGAAAAGTAAGGCAAGCCGAACTTTCCCGACTTGACCTTGGGCAAAGACCGACGTATGGCGGATGCCATAAGGTCTGACGTCTTGCCCGGAGAGCCAAAGACCGATGTATGGCAGGATCCATATGGTCTGACGTCGATCGGTTCCTTGGCATCGATGTAAGCATCATCTCCACTCTTGTATTTCCGACCATCATGTAGATCGATTATGAAAAACAAGAGCAAAACATATTCATCAATAAACTGGTCATAGACCAGATTGTCATACGGCATTTAAATCATTATTTGCCAATAATGAAAATAATTAACACTCTCTCAGTTACTAAGTGTAAAAGAGAAAGCCAATAGTATATAATACCATAGCCGTAGAGCATAAATTAAACAAAAGTTTAATTCGAAACAGATGAAATAATACAATGACCATCAACTAGATCGTCATGTAGAACATAAATCATGATTTGCACACAAGCAAATGATAAACATTCTTCAATGAATAAGAAGAGCACGCTTTTCACGTTCTCGCAATGTATAACAAGAACACGTTTTGCACGTGCTCGTTCGCTGCTCTAATGTGGCCACATGTTTGAGGCATTTTGCCTAAAACAAACTAAATTAACCACACAAAAACCACTAAAACAATACAGAAATATCGGATAGTATACGGAGAATATTTTAAAACACAATTCAAAAACTTCTCTTGGCTGTAAAACAGACAAATCCAACGAAACAAAGCAACAATTAATGTAAACAACAAAAACATGTCCGCCTCGTTTTCGTCCGGAATTAGAGTGAATCCTGGGTAATATCCAGTGTCGGTTGTACCGTACTGTGTGACCGTTGTGACCGAGACTGGTTTATGACAGGACGGGATTTAGTACAGAAATTTTAAACTTCCGGATAAAATACGTTCCTTCGGAATTAGTAGCTATCAGATAGCAGGTAACGTATTTATGCTATTAAAATGGTACACAAGTTATAATTTTCTAGAAATTAAAGCTCATAATGAAAGTCAGTTTTGTTTAAATTATTATCAAGTGATGTATTTTATGCTTCAGAAAGTTGCTAATGCAAACCAAATAAAACTGATTTCATTTCACAACATGAAATAAACGAAACAAATCATAATGCATATATCTATCAACATTAAAAAAAGGTGTCAAACTAATTTATGAAATTACAAAAAAGTGTTTTGAAGATTATTAAGAATAAAACATTGGTTATGAAATAAGATTTTCTACCATACTCCACTGAACTACGTCACTGTCTAGTGAACTGTGCAAATTGGTTTGCATACAGGTTTGAAAGTGTTTTACCAAGATTTAATTAGCTGATGATATCAAAGACTTTTTGTGCTTAAAATAGTATCAACCACTTTCACATGCATTAACTCCAAATGACTTTAATCATAAAAATCTCCATTAAATCAAATTTATCAATGCATTCTAACATCGTGTATTTATAATTAATTCAATTTACATAAAACAAAAAACCCATTGGCATACACCTAAGAACAAGTGTTTTGTGATACATTCACTCATTTAGATAATAGCCACTTGATTATTTCAATAATTAAAGCATTGACACCTAACATAATTGTGTTGTGTTTTGAGAAAACTGGGCATAATGCTTGTGCGTAAATTGTCATCCCAGATTAGCCTGTGCAGTCCGCACAGGCTAATCAGGGACGACAATTTTGGCTTTTATGGAATTTTTCGTTGAACTGATGTCTCTTCTTAGTGAAAATTCATTTAAGGCGGAAAGTGTCGTCCCGGATAAGCCTGTGCGGCCTGCACAGGCTAATCTGGAATGACACTTTAAGCACATGCATTATGCCCAGTTTTCTCAGAACACGACACAATTATCCAAAACATCACATTACCACATGACAGGTAAGTAAGTAAATTGTTTATTATAGTGACATGTGCCATATAACAAAACATCCTTTTAATATATATATATATATATATACAACAAGTATGCATTAAATTTAAACTTTCAATTAAATTAATATGATCATAATCATTCCTACTATGATCATCATAAATTATGATCATCACTGATAAAGAATCAACAACACAACTGTCATCACTCTGAAGAATTTCAAACACTGATGGACAGGAAGTCAATTATGGCAACTACGGTACGGTGATAGGTGATTGCTCGTTGACAAATACCTGAAGGCAATTGTTCAATGTAAAGACGGCGCCTGAATAGTCACTCAGTTTTACAATACATGTTAGCCTCTTGACAGGCAAAAGGTGGGTTTACTTTTTATGTTTGTCAATGAGCAGTCGAACATAGAGAATAGATAGAGCGGGCCGATAGGGCAGGCAAACAGAAGGGAGCTGCTTGGTTCAGTTGAAGTATAGGCAGTGAATAGGGCACAGTGAATTCATGGATGTATGCTTGTTTGAAACTGGATTTACCTATTGATAAGTCATAATATTATGTGTAAGTATTTAAAATACTTGTGTATACACATATTTAGGCAGGTTTTATTTTGGATGATTTTAATTAACTCAAATTGTCACTTGTACATTTTGGTTAGATATTTGTGCTGGGTATGAATAAACTGTTGAATAAACCCAATACACTCATATAAAAGTAAGTCACTCTTTTTTTGACAACTTAACATAAATTTAATAATAAATAATTATGAACAAAACAAAATATTTCAAGAATTTAACAAACACTAAAACTTAATTAGAGAAATCTGTAAGAACCATAAAACCATGCATTGACTAAACAATTTAAAGAGAATTTAACAAATTACAGAGAATTTTAACAAATTACAGAGCAATTTTTCAAAACATAAAAATCTTTATAATAGGTACTAAACTTTTGTTATTTGCCACTTCAAGAAGGTTCATTTGCCAGGGCTCGTCAGACATTTGACTACAATAATTATGTTAAAAAAAATGATTCGATCTAGGCCAAAACATTGCAACCACAGACTGTACGAACATCATTTTGTTTTATTTTTTGATAATATGCTCCTCAAACTGTTAAAAAATTGGCATGCCCTGTTTTAAAATTATGTGATATATTTGAATTTCAATTAATATTGAATTTCAATGTAAGAATTGCACATTTTTTATTTTATTTTTACAATTGAAGTGAGATAATGACAAAATGTTGCCTTAATAAAAACATTAAATAAACAATATATTATTTATTATTATAAAACATTGCCAAATATAATTATACTATAATTGCGAGTGTTGGTACTTTTAATCGCTGTCAAATACTAAAGTGTTTTTTCTTGCAAAACTTTACCTTGAAGTTTTAGATTACACATTTATGACTAAACCCATTTGTGTCATGTTCTGAGAAAACTGGGCATAATGCTTGTGCGAAAATTGTTATCCCAGATTAGCCTGTGCAGTCCGCACAGGCTAATCAGGGACGACATATTTCCGCTTTTATGGAATTTAACGTTTAAATGATGTCTCTTCTTAGCAAAAATTCAGTTAAGGCGGAAAGTGTTGTCCCGGATTAGCCTGTGCGGACTGCACAGGCTAATCTAGAATGACACTTTAAGCACATGCATTATGCCCAGTTTTCTCAAAACACGACACATTTATTAGGCAAACAAAGTCAATAGCTCACAGTGGACACCAACCATTACCATGAAAATACTTGACTTGTAATATTTGTTGACTTTAAATTACTGCAAACAATATTTAAATATAATAATAATAACAAGCAATGTGATAAGTCAATAATGAAAGTAAAACAAACAAGAGCTGTCACCATAGGATGACATATGCCCCCTTTTTCCACATTTTTGTAAACCTAAACGCAAAGTGTTTTTCCACATTTTTCGAAACCTAAACGCAAAGTGTAACAGAATTTCAGACGGACAGACAGACGGACAGTGCGATCACTATATGCCCACCTTTGGGGGCATAAAAATCATTGACTAATTCATTGTCAAAGAGCCATGATAACCATTTTTTCAAATATATTTCCATCCCATAAAATAATTATGCTAAAGTACATTTATTATAAACAGTAATAAATTAGCCTAAATCTTTCTGAGAAATACCACCCACTAGGAAAAACAATTATCTGTCAGTTTTAACTTGAAAAATAGACAAACCACTTCCATATAATTAACATTAACATCAAAACCATTCCAATAAATCCGTTACCATAATTTTAAATGTTAAATATACACTTTACTAATAATCATCACCTACAAAGTACCGTACCTTAATATTACACGAAGTGAACACTTATTGCATTTTTTTTTTATAACCGGCAATAACATCAGGATTCTTAATACAGAAAAGGCAGAGGCATTTTGTAGAAGTTAACCGTTTGCATGCTGGAAAATTTGTTGTCTGCTAAAATGTTGTCTGCTGAATTTCTAAAATCATCATTTTCTTCACTTTTTTTCAAAGAATACTATCAGAATAGCAAACAGTTTGGATCCTGATGAGACGCCATGTTCTGTGCCGTCTTATCTGGATCCAAACTGTTTGCAAAGGCCTTTCAAATTCGGTTCCAGCACTGAAAGAGTTAATACAATCTGACAGGATCAGGGCACATAAGTCTCCTTTTTGCTGGAATATTTGAGAAAGCAGTAGCTGTCACATACAATATTTATAAAACCTTCTATAACATTACGCACACACTGGGTTTCAACATGTTCTTGGGTTTGTAATGGAAATAATTAATTACTTCTACTTTTGATCTTTCTTTTTCAATAACCTATGTGAATCTCAGAAATTATTGCAGCCATTACAATTGACTTGAACCCTGAAATGTATAAAAATTACCAAACTATCCTTCATTTTGCCAAAGCACCCCTTTTAAGATGAATTTCATTCAGAAATATAACAATTCTGTTAATATCTCAAGTCATGGGAAACATATTGTTATATTGTTTTGCAACCTGACTTTTGTGACTGCACTTTTCGCCCTAGGCAAAACTATCTGACCATTAAACCTTGTCTATGTCACCATAAAGGAACACTAACGGCTGTTCGCAGACACAATAACTACCTTGTAATAATTTCTGATAACCCTACGTACATCAATATCAATACCACATATATTATAAAGAGTTATGTATGACATATAACAGAGAGGAACAAGGGTTGAGTTATATTTGTATCTTACTATAATAAAACAATATATATACAGGAAAATGGGGTTTAATGAATGTGTGTAAAGTGTCATCCCAAAAAAGCATGTACAGTCCACACAGGCTTAACCCTTTGCATGCTGGGAAATTTGTTGTCTGCTACAATGTTGTCTGCTAAATTTCTAAAATTAGCATTTTCTTTGATTTTTTTCAAAGAATAGTATCAGAATAGCAAACAGTGTGGATCCTGATGAGACGCCACGTTCTGTGGCGTCTCATCTGGATCCAAACTGTTTGCAAAGGCCTTCAAAATCCGGTTCCAGCGCTCAAAGGGTTAAATCTGGGACGACACTTTAAGCACATGCATTTCCCAGAGCATGACTCATATATATACATATGTAATAAGAAAAGGTTAATATTAAGACAATTCATTCATACCAAAGTGTCATGTAGTATAATATTCCATTAAGTAAGGGAAATGTAAATTAATAATAATAAATTTTCACTATCAATAATTGACATATGTTTGTGTTTCAACTATTTCATTTTAATCGATATATATTTAATATCAGCATAATGAAACACAATTTATAATTCTTATTACATCTGTTTTAGGTGGAAACTGCCAATGCCATGTATAATTTAACCGTCCTCACATATGTGTCGTGTTCTGAGTAAACTTGGCAAAATGCATGTGCGTAAAGTGTCGTCCCAGATTAGCCTGTGCAGTACGCACAGGCTAATCCAGGACGACACTTTCCGCCTTAACTGGATTTTCGCTAAGAAGAGACATCATTTAAACGAAAAATTCCATAAAAGCGGAAATTGTCGTCCCTGATGAGCCTGTGCGGACTGCACAAGTTAATCTGGGATGACAATTTACGCACATGCATTATGCCCAGTTTTCTCAGAACGCGACACATATGCGCATAAACAAAATACCAGTAAGCAACCTAGCTGCACTAAATGCAGAAGCTTTCGAAACTTACTGCATCAAACGGAAACTTACTGCCTCGAATGAAGCTGTGAAAACAGCCTTTTATCTGGTTGTTGATCTTTAATTTAGTTCTAATATTGTTTGCACCGTCTTTCCTTTTGATAGAACACATAATTCATGAGGCTTAACATTTCATTTTTCATAAACTGGTATTAAAACCCCATAAAACTGTATGACAACCCCCTCATACGGCGACACAACTTGATAGTTATAGCTTATTGTTTGAATCAAAAGATTTCCAGTCTCATATTAACAGTGTCTTGAGTAATAGCTTTCTTTTTGTTTCATGTTACAGATTTTATAATTTAAATCATGTCTTGAAAATAAAGCATAGCAAACTGGGTGAACTATGTTTTAAATTAATTGTATTAGGACAAAGTTACAATAAAGGATTTTCAGCTGTGACCCAATATTCATAAAATAAATTTCTTAAAATGACACAACTGCAACAATTGTGGCTGTTTAATACTACAACTTGCCCTGAAAGTTCTTATTACGGTCAGTTAAAAGAACTTAAAAGATTTTAAAAGAGAAAATTGTATCTTTGGTCTCCACTTAAAACTATTGTAATTTAAGACATCCCTGAGGATCTTATTATATCTAGGCCCTGATCACTATTCAGCCAACATAACTGGAATATAATTTTACAAGAAAATACATCAAAGTGTTATTGTACCAGTAATTGCATACGATTTGGACATTCAAAATCCATTGACGGCGTTCGGGGAAAACCGGCCATGATGCGTTTGCATAAAGGAGTCGTGTTCTGAAAAAACTGGACATAATGCTTGTGCGTAAATTGTCATCCCAGATTAGCCTGTGCAGTCCGCACAGGCTTATCAGGGACGACAATTTCCACTTTTATGGAATTTTTTGTTTAAATGATGTCTCTTCTCAGCGAAAATCCAGTTTAGGCGGAAAGTGTTGTCCCGGATTAGCCTGTGCAGACTGCACAGGCTAATCTGGGACGACACTTTACGCACATGCATTATGCCCAGTTTTCTCAGAACATGACATAAAATATCATACCAGATTAGCCTGTGCAGTCCACACAGGCTAAGCAGGAACAACACCTTTGGCCAACACTGGAGTTGTGTTTAATAGACATTCTTTAACCCATTTATGCCTAGTGGACTCTCCCATCCTTCTAAATTGGATCAATTTATTTCCAAAATTAGGGATGTCAAGTCTGTATATTTATTTCTATATTTAGAATATTTCTTACAGAAAAATTTCTTTAAGCAAACAGCGCAGGCCCTGATGAGACGCCGCATCATGCGGCGTCTCATCTGGGTCTACGCTGTTTGCCAAGGTCTTTTTGCTAGACGCTAGGCATTAATGGGTAAAATGAAAAAATCCATAAAGCCGACTGCAAAGGCTAATCTGGGATTACACCTTATGCACCTGCATTAAGCCCAGTTTTCCCAGACTGAGGCTCAATTTTTGCTATGAATCATTTAAAAAAGAACATGAAAATCAGGTCTTTTGCGAGAGGCTTGGCTACTGAATAGCTGTAGGCTGGCTATTTTAACATCACAATAAAACTGACTGATAAGTACATAACTCCCCATGTAATTAACTCATTACTGAAAATACTGTAATCTTAAAAGCTAATATTTTATACCCCACAATCAGCTGAAAGCATTTTTAAGGTCAAATAACAAAAAGTCTGGTTTTAAAGTTAAGCGTTTTATCTAACAGGCTGTAAAATATAACATAACTTGGTCTGGACATCTTGGCTACACCAAGGAGTCATTACAAACAATTAGAACACAAGTTGGAGACGCGGTCCAGTTTTCGTGAACAAATCATCAATAAACCTGAGCTTAAAAATCTAGCCGACAGATTGTCGTCATCATACAATGTAAACTAATGTAAAAATCTTGTAAACATTTATGGCTCTTAGGTCTCTAGTCTCTGGCATGGGAAGGACATGCTGACGCTGTTATGAAACATGCTCTTATTACATGCTTAGCTGATTCGCTAGATGTTAGTGTTACTGTTAAATGAATGAAATATTCTCTGCCAAGATGTTAGAAAATGGATTTTCTGTTCTGAGACACAAGGGGCCATGACCGAACTGTAATTTTGAAGGTAACAGAGCATACTCGAGCAATCGTTTTTCATTCGGTTTGACGTGCCTTTGTTTGAAAATGACAAAAAACCACAGGCTTTAATTTCAGAATTAGAAAGAAACTATCATTGTCATTTTTTCGATTAACGAGTCAAATATGAAAACATTTTTTTATTCTATTTTTTCTCCTCCTACAGCCTAATTCCACCTAAAATTCTCATACACCACAGAATAAAAGAAAATGAATGGCCCAATATTTTCATAGTTAACTGCATAGGATCGGGCAGTGATCCTTAAGACTGCATATACCCCCCCCCCCCAGTGATATAGGAATGTACACACGGGCTTGGACAACGGTGATATTCCGCAAGGCTGGATTACCTCCGGTTAAGTGCTGGTTAATCGGTTAATCTAACCTGTCTAAAAAGTTAATTTGAAACTAAGATAGGGGAATGTCACCTAACTTTATATGACTAAAAAAATCAATTTGTTAAAATGACTCATAGCGCAAAACCTTTGAATTACATAATGTAAAATATTGCTCTTTTATTATTTAATTTATCACTCATGTAGAAAGAAAACTGCTAAACGGAATCAATCAAGAAATTGTATAATTCATATTATCTATAAAATGTTTAATAATATTAAAAGAATACTTCATTCATGTGTTTGTAAGTTTTTTTGTAATGTAAAAATTGATTATATAATTATAAAATTATTTACATACTAGATATTTTAACAGCAGTAACAAAACATATTTTTAAAATGATATTTGGCATATGTTATCACTATAATGCACACATGGCTGGTGAATTCAAGTTTGAACAAAACTATTTTTTTTTAACTAAGCAATAATCTTGATTACATTACAGACTCATAATATAATTCTAAAAATATGGTACTACACAATTTAACCATTCATAAAAATGAAAACATGAAGCAGCAATTTTTACTACCATTACAAGTTAAAATTTGCAAATTATCAAAAGGCAGTCAATCAACAATAAAGATGAGTCACGCTCTGGGAAAACGGGGTTTAATGCATGTGTGCAAAGTGTTGTCCCAGATGAGCCTGTACAAACTGCACAGGCTAATCAAGGACAATAATTTCCGCTTTTATAGTATTTTTCCTTTTAAGAAAGACTCTTCTTAGCGAAAATCCAGGTAAGGCGGAAAGTGGCATCTCTGATTAGCCTGTGCTAATCTGGGAAGACACTTTACGCACATGCATTAAACCCTGTTTTCCCAGAATGAGGCTCATATCCCTAGTTTCAGTACTTAATGGACTGCCAGGACAAATCAGTAAACATACATTCACAAAGCCCACAAGTAATTCAATGCTGATTGAGAAAAGTGTCCAAAATAAATCACTCTGAGAAGAAACCATTTCTTGAAGCAAAAACCTTTCTTTTTTCTCCACTGCCAATTCCCCAAATGGTCCACCCACATAATTGGTCGGAGTGTATGTAATTCAGAGATGAACAGTGGCCTCTCCTACAATGGCCAACAATGTCAAAATAGGCATCTCAATTGTACTAAATTGTTTGTTTGCCTCAACTGGATTAGTTGGCAGGATCACACTCTCAATTTGTTCTCAGATGCGATGGTATTTTGTGGTAGTTCATGGTATTTGGATGGTATTGCCACAGTGTGCGGGCAAGCTAGCGGGCAAGCTAGCGCTGTAGGTCGTCTGTTGAGTTATTAATTATTCAGGTAGTGATTGAATCAATGGGAGATTTGCTTAATGGATTTGTTTCTCATTTTTAAATGTATTACGAGTGCACTTCTTTGTGGACATTTACAAACATGGATATAATTAATTGAATAAGACATTTAGTGTGAATTCGGAAAAAAGGAAGCATTAGTCAGTTGTAGCTTTTAAATGTTTACCTTTACAAACAGTGACATCTAACAAATGACAAGTTGCCTTAACTTTAAAATCTGGCTTTAATGAACTTTACAGCATAAGTCAAGTCTCATCAAGAACTCAAGCCAGTACTGGTAACACTCCCAGCTTTTAAAATGTTTACATTTAAACAGACTGAAATATAAA
This sequence comes from Dreissena rostriformis, assembly GCA_007657795.1. NCBI lineage: Eukaryota > Metazoa > Mollusca > Bivalvia > Myida > Dreissenidae > Dreissena > Dreissena rostriformis. The sequence continues at coordinate 50,691 of VMBQ01002260.1, forward strand.
CAGAGTTTCCACTGTCGAATTAACAAGCATGAAGAAAATTCATTCATTTGGGTCTCTTGGATATCTCTGTGTCTAATTATGGACAGTTTATTAGCCTTTTAGCCTCGTTCTGGAAAAACTGTGCTTCATGCATGTGCGTAAAGTTTTGTCCCAGATTAGCCTGTGCAGTCTGCACAGGCTAATCAGGGACGACCCTTTCGGCTTTAAGAGTATTCTGGGTTTAAAGGAAGTCAGAGTCTAAGGGAAAAAAAACAGTTTAGGTAGAAAGAGAATTCCCTGATATGCCTGTGCGAACTGCACAGGCTAATCTGGGTTGACACTTTGCACACATAAATTAAGTCCCATTTTCCCAGAGCGGGGCTCATATTCATTCATGTGGATCTCTTGGATAACTCCATTAAGGACAGTTTATAAACCTTTAGTACTGCTTCAAATGAGAGACAGATAAATCAGTGCTCTAACACAGTAGTACTGCCAGTCAAGTGCAAGTTTGAAGTTTGTTTTTCTGTCTCCATATATCTCTGATAAAGCCACTGGGTTTACTGTATCAAGAGGAAATTGTTAATCAGTGAGGGGAAACTAAGTGGATTCCGACTGATTGTTGTGTTACTGGATTACCAGTGATCTATCACTCCTTTTTCGAGATTAAAAGTGAATAACTTGTGACAGAGGTATAAAATTATAAAAAAAAATCTGCTTCAGTGTCTTACTTTTCTGTTATCATAAAATACAAAGTGCTTTTTCTCACTTGTTCTGTGTGTGGTTTTGGTGGGGGTTTGTGTCCTAACGTTGGATAGGGCATATTTTTACATGAAAATTATATTTTTTACAAAAATACATTTAACTAAAATCATGCTGACCTGGCTTAAAAAATTCAAACAAGCAAATCCGTAATTAGTAGAAAAATGCCTTTATTATAAACACGACCCTAATCGCTCTACAATTATTCAACCGCCATAAAGTCTACTGAAACTATCGCTGATTAGGTTAGGTCTGTAACAGCGAAAGAACCACAATAGATGTTAAATATCGCCGGATCAACTTAGGCCAGCTCGCCCATTGAGCCTGGTAAGCTTGTGATTAACAACAATTGACTTTCTATCAGAAATTGCTAAGTCTGTAAACAGACAAACTAATGTTTTTCTTTCCGATTGTCTAAGTCAATTTGTCAGAGTAATCAAGTATGGATAATCACATACTTGTTAAGATTAGTTCGGATTAGTATCATGCCCCTAAAGTTAAATTCAAATGACACTTCACTTACCCTTCAATTAATTTAATATTTAAAAGATTTTTTTTGCAGTGATGTATACATTCACTATATAGACTAATTATTAAAATAAAATTGATGCAAAATAGTTAGTTAGATGTAAAATAAAAGTACATTAATTCTGTCTCAACAATCCAAGTGAACTTGTGGTTTATTCCGAATATTATTGCTAGGGGGCAAGCAATATTTGTATATTGCACCTTCACAATTTTGAATTTATGATTTCCACAATAGTCACTTACAATTTCATTTTCCATAACAATAAACATAGGTTTACATAGGCCACAACCCCTGTTGTGTGCTCTTAACCCTTTGCATGCTGGGAAATTTGTTGTCTGCTAAAATGTTGTCTGCTAAATTTCTAAAATTAGCATTTTCTTTGATTTTTTTTCAAAGAATACTATCAGAATAGCAAACAGTTTGGATCCTGATGAAACGCCACGTTCTGTGGCGTCTCATCTGGATCCAAACTGTTTGCAAAGGCCTTTAAAATCCGGTTCCAGCGCTCAAAGGGTTAAACTAGAGGTGCCCAGTCTGTTTAAATAAAAGAAAGCAAGATTTCAAATCCAGATAATTCAAATGATGTCCATCTTTAACATCCTGATCTGGCTCAAGATAAAAATATTGTGACACGGAACAAAAATACTTGTCAAAGTGTATGTATTTCTTTAGCTTCGAGGCTTTATATGGGGTTTGTACTTTAAATTAATGGTCAACTTAATTTCCAACCTTTCCCCCCATATTTAATAGACTCAAATTCCTAAGGATTGAATGTTATCTAGAAAAATTATCAAGATTGAATCTTTAACGCTTGCTTCAAATTAGAAACGACAACTTTTTCATACAAGTCAAGGCAGAATTTAGAATTCACATTAATGTAAACCAGGGAAAAAATTCCTTGCTTTGAAATGTTGAAACATCTAATGACAAGCTGTAAAATGCACTGCTTTATCTCCAGTGTTTATCTATACAACTCTATCAAAGCCATTAACAACCATTCTCTGTATGTTTTCAGATAAAGTTTTCAACATAAGGGGTCCGGAAAGCGGGTCGGAAAGCTAACAACGCAGAAATCAAAGGTAGGAGAGGTCCACATCGCCTGCACAGATGAAAAAATACAGGACTTCAAAACACATTAGACACTCAGTCATCCAAACTCCCTGAAATTCTAGCCACAGTTGAATAAAGCATGATAAGAAACATCTCCACGAAAACATTCTAGCTATGAAATACCCTGTCAAAGGAATCACAACAGAGAAGCAAATAATAAGTCATAATAACAAGAGGATTTTGCAGCCAACTTTACAAAATAAGTCTGCAGACTTAGTGCCAAAATAAGTCTGCAGTAAGAATATTACGCCAGTGTAGAGATTGATGAATATTTTCTTTGGAAGAACTGCTTCTGTTGATCACACACTAGAATTATATCTGAGAATAATTGCCGCCAATTAAAATGGCAGATTGACAAAACTTGTGCATTTCAGTGACAAACACTGTCATAAATGCAATCTGAATGTTGAATATAGTGGGATTATTAAATATAACTTCATGGCCCATGTGCATTTCCAAACAATATACTTTGCAATTGTAGAGGTACGCAGTTCTCACGTCAAGCGTGACTAGTAATACAAAACAACAACGGCAGTAACAAGGAACAAAGCTCTGAATGATACTTTATTATACATTGAAGTATTAGACTGGCCGTCTGCTGTGTAGACTGGTTATTATTATAATTTGACATATCCTGGTGTCCATGAATCAGATATATCTGCATATAAATTAATATTTAAATTTCGTGGCTAGACAGGGTATTAACTTCTGTTACAATGTTTTCAGGGTTCATTGGTACAGTTTAAGGACTGGGAATTTATTATAACGCCACCCTCATGTAGCAAATACAGCAAATGTAGACAGTTTTCTTGTGTATCCACATTTTAAGGAATCCTGAATGCACAAAATATGGTCATCGCAAGGCTGGGCAATGGGGAATCGTGACCAAATGCGTGTTAAAAAGTCGCTGTTCCGGAATGCTAGAATGAAAAGATTCACTCCAGGTAGTGCCACAAATTATCCTGACCCTTCGAAACCACCCGATGGTGAAATACACAGCGCAGGGGAGGGATCCAAACGTGTTAAAACGTCACAGTCTTTCGAGAGTTTGTTTGACAGTGAATCCCTAAGTGATATAACGGTGAATGTAAATAATGGGCAGTATGTGTTCAGTGCTCACAAGATGATTCTTGGGTTGAAGAGTGACGTGCTGGCAGACGAGTTAAATCACCTGACACCGGCGACGTCAGAATCGGAACGTCCCGTGTTGTATTTGCACGAATCTCCTGAATGTGCGCAGGTCTTCTGCCGCTTTCTGTACTTCATATACAGCGGCACAGTGTGGCTGCACAGAGATTACGTGATCGCCTTGCAGAGACTGGCCCAGAAGTTTGACGTCCAACCGCTGTTACTTCACTGTGATAACTTTATTACACAAATTCTGGGAAATACTTTGGCGGGCTGCGACATCCCGTCGCGAGGTTTTCCCGTTACGACGGTGTGTCAACTGTTGGAGGATCGCAGCCAGTCCTCGGAGGTGAAAGACCTGGCATTCAAAGTGCTATGCCTGTGTTTCAGTGACCTGGTTCAGACCGAGCGCTGGCCCCTGTGTTCATGGCAACTAGTCTGCGACCTGCTCAAGAACGACTACTGCCAGGCTGAGGAAAACGTAATCCTGACGTCTGCTACGGACTGGATGAAGAAAAACAGTCTGAATGACAAGGCAAGGATAGAGGACATTTTAATAAACATCAAGTATCCGCTGCTGCATAAAAAAGTGCTTTACATGATGCAAAAGAATGGTGCATTTAAAAACTTTCCCCGTGTTCAAGAGCTTTTGAATAACGCCGTAAAATATCACTGTTTCAAAGATATTCCAGAAGCTCAAGGTGATTTTGTTGGGCCTCAGTTTACACCCAGGAGAAGGCTCCCTGCATTCGTGACGAGTGAGAACAATAATTATGCCGTTGAGGCTAGCCCAACGTCGATGCGTTATTCGGATACGTCAAGCCGAGAGGATGTCTCGTCGTACATGAGCAGAGCAGAACTTACGATTGTTAACAACAGTGCGAACGCGAATGATAACGATACCCAAACCAGTGTTCCGACATTCTTTCTGGATAAGCCTAGATAGTCCTCAGTTTTCAAACAAATTCGACTATTCATTCAGTGATGTTTTTGATTCACACAATTGTTATCAATTATCTGGTAATGTTCTTGGCAATGTTTGATGCATAATATTAGGCTAAGTCATATGTGCTAAACAAATATACATTACATGGTCAACCATTAAACACTAGAATATCTGTATCAACTACAAAAAGAACGGAAAATTACTTTTACAGTTTAACTTTGTATAATAGAATATCAAATAGATAAGAACAATACATAACTTTCACCATTTACCACTTGAAGCCATGACAACTAATATTATTATTCTCAATGTTTTCTTCATCAAAGCCCATCATGTAACATGCTTTCTCATTGGTTGTACACTTTATATTAAGATAATAATGGAAATGAAAAAACTTCATTGTTGTGGGGGCCATTTTATTGTGCTGCATTGAACAGTTCACTGCATAGTTCTGCAATCAAGTTCAAACTTCAAACAATGAACCAGAAACAGATTGTCATGTTGTTGTTGTTTTTCATTATTGACTTTGTTTTGTAAAAAATAAAGGATAAATCTCATATCCACGGTGTTTGAATTTGTTTTAAAGAAAATTACATAGGCCATCAACATCGTAGACAGTCCAAGAGCTTGAACCTTATAATATGAAATGCCTTGTGGGAAAAGGGGCCTTATGACATATACAAACAGTGTAGCTACAGATTTGCCTCTGCATCTTTATACTTGCATGAGGAGTCATAATGTCTGCTAATAGGACAACAAACTTTGCATGACTTTATGGCAAACAGGGTAGCCCACGACCAGACTGCACTAATGCTCAGGCAGGTCTGGAGCTACCTCGACCAGACTGCACTAATGCGCAGGCAGGTCTGGAGCTACCTCGACCAGACTGCACTAATGGGCAGGCAGGTCTTGAGCTACCTCAACCAGACTGCACTAATGCGCAGGCAGGTCTGGAGCTACCTCGACCAGACTGAACTAATGCGCAGGCAGGTATGGAGCTACTCAGGCCACATATGGAATAATATCCATTATCATACTACAAGGCTCATATAACACATTCAAGAATATAAACCCACTAATTGGATTGCTCTTTATTCTCAATGCTCTTGTAATTTCTTTTAAAATGGTACTACCAGACAGTGTATTGTTCAACCCTTTCACGCTCAGGACCAAAGTAAAAAGGCAAACAGCATAAAACCAGAACAGCATGCGATGAACTTTTATGGTGTTTGCAGCAGCACTAGTACTAAAATCTAATTTTACTACAAAGATTCTTCATACTTTAACACAGTATTAAAATGAAACTCGCATCTACTGTAACTCCTTTTATTGACGAGAAACATAATACATCCGTCGAAAGCAAAGTTTAAACTCGTCAGCTTTATTTGCACATTTGCTGATTTGCCTCTGTGTGTGCTAAGGAATGATACTGGAAAATGACGAATGCAAAGTCTATGCAACTTGTCTACTTCATACAAAAACACACAAAGTGATCTGAATAATCACACTTGTTGTATCAGACAGAATGCACATTTAAACATTTTTTTGCGGGCAAAACACATCATGCCCCCTGGCCAATGGTTGTTACATGGTGGCTTCAATGAGCATAGAGACCTTACCACATGCTTCATGTTAATGTTGATTGAGCGGCTGTAAATTGTCAGCTGCAATGAATGAGCGAACCCGGATAATTAATTGTCATCGGTCCTCATAGCGCACCAGAGAGCTCAGCCTTTCCATTACGAAATCATCAAATCATCCCATCTATAATTGATGAACTTGAGCAGCATAAAACCGGGCGGCTTACGCAAATGAGGGACAATTTATTTCATTCCTGACAAATACAAATTCCTGAAGAGCTCTTGTAGTCAAGTATTTCTTGGCAACAACCATAAGCTTTCCAAGCCCTTGTTGCCAATACAAATGTCTTAGAAGCCCTTGTTGAAAATAAGGAAGCTTTATTAAAACTGACCTTTCACTAATTATCCAGGGGGACTGTCCTGAAAGGTCTTCATTATATTTTTATTAAGAAGCTGATTTTTTATAAAAATCTGCTATATTTTGCAGGTGTTACTAAGTCAGGCATGACACGGGTTTAAGTTCCATAACAGTTGGTACTGAAGTACAATTCAAATTCCAAATGAGGATGAAATGATAAACAAAAGTAGACCTAACTTTACAGTTGTCAAGTGGTCAAATAGGTATAAGCTTAGGAATTTAGCCCTTTGAGCACTGGAACCGGATTTTGAAGGCCTTTGCAAACAGTTTGGATCCAGATGAGACGCCACAAAACGTGGCGTCTCATCAGGATCCAAACTGTTTGCTATTCTGATAGTGGTCTCTGAAAAAAATTGAAGAATGTGATGATTTTAGAAATTCAGCAGACAACATTTTAGCAGACGAAAAATTTCCCAGCATGCAAAGGGTTAGTATGCTTCTTCCGCATAACTACATACATTACAATATGAGCCTCATTCTGGGAAAATGGCGCTAAATGTGTCGTACCAGATAAGCATGTGCATTCTGCACAGGCTAATCAGGGATGACACTTTCCGCTTTTTTTGGGTTTTTTTGTTTACAGGAAGTCTCTTTTTAGCAAAAATCCAGTTAAGGCGGAAAGTGTCGTCCCTGATAAGCCTGTACAGACTGCACAGACTAATCTGGGACGACACTTTATGCACATGTTATTAACCCAGTTTTCCCAGAACAAGGCTTCTATTATTTCCTCAGTTCTTTCCTACATGGCATTTCAGAGTGTTTCCCATGTGTACACCCACTGATTCTGGAAAATACAAAATGAGAATGTTGAAAATATGAACACAAGTTTTAAATAACAATAAGCCAATAAGTATGAAAAAGTCTTTTGGGACTAAATGTCACACTTCCAAGTAATGAAATTTTGATGGCCCTATATCGCTCCACTGTTTTTTTATGCAAAAAAAGCGTGCAATGCGCATGGGTTGAAATGTACTCATTGCAAGCATGTGACTTTCTCCTTCTATCCCTCGTCCCACTGGGCGCTTAAAGTTGGAAGGGTTCAGTTTTGTGACCCCCGGGGCAGGGTCACATTTGACCCCAGGGGAATAATTTAGACAAATTTGGTAGAGGACTATTAGATGTCACTTCATACCAAATTAAGTAGCCCTAGGCTCTATAATTATGAACAAGAAGATTTTTAAAGTTTGCACAAAATAGGCCTTATTTAAGCGTATGTTCATTTTTGTGACCCCGGGGCAGGGTCAAATTTGACCTCAGGGGCATAATTCGAACAAACTAAGAAGAGAACTATTAGATGTCACTACATACTGAATTTAGAGCCCTAGGCCCTACGGTTATGGACAAAAAGATTTTTAAAGTTTTCACAAAATAGGCTTTATATAAGCATATGTTCATTTTTGTGACCCTCGGGGCGGGGTAAAATTTGACCCCAGGGGCATAATTTGAACAAATTTGAAAGAGTTTCATCCCAGGAACATTTGTGAGAAGTTTTATCAGAATTGGACTTGTAGTTTAGGAGAAGAAGATGTTTATAGAAAAAGTTAAAGCACGCACGGACGCATGCACGCATGGCCGACACAGGACCATGACATAAGCCCCGCTGGCCTCTGGCCAGTGGAGCTAACAACAACTGCATTAAGGGCCTGAAAAATACTAACAAAATAGTTTCAAAATGATTGAATAGAACAGAAATGCAAAAATAGGTCGGTAATAATTTCACGGTTGAGACAACCATTATGTCCAACATTTGAAAGTCACAACATTGTTTATAGACAGTAACAATGAACAGTCCAAACTTAGCAATGCAAACTGTGCATAAATCGCTATCATTTTCCATACATTTATGGGGTAATTCGATACAGAGCTCAAATGTTTGGGACAGACTACTGCACATGTATTGATAAAATATGACAAACAATATTACTGATTCATATTTATTACAGTAAACCCTGAATAACTCTACAATTTTCAAATCATGTTTCTTCTTCTGAATACGATAATGGCAAAAAATATTCCTGCCTTTCGTTAAAAAAAACGGAAGATATCTCAAGAGGGTGACTTCCTGAATAACACGGAGCAGGAATAATTCTTGATTTGGTGTAACTCAAACTTCTGGTAATGACAAAGAAATAACATCATTTGTATTCCTGTGCAATATAAAAGGAGCGTGAAACTGGCAGATAGCACGACACAAATTGTTACCGATCATGATGCCAGATTCATTTCCGTCTTGAGTCACCAGAAGTGTTTGGAAGCCGACATATAAAATAAAATTACTGCTTACAATCACGACAACCATTCTGTACAAATTCTGATTTCTCTGAACTATCATGAGCAATTTTTTTCAATTTGAAATTCCCTTTCTATGGCCATTGAAACTTTTAAGTGCTGTAATTCATTTGGCTCTAAATTGAGACACTGAGATGCATTAGTCACTGTAGCAAACAAAAAACTAACTGAAATATAACTGATTACAATGCCGTTCTACTCAACGCAGCATCGAGCAATCAGAATAAAATTTCCAGCGATTCCATTAGAAGCAATCGATGGTGGCAAACAACCTCGTATTGAAGTGCTCAATTCCAACATCTACAAAGGTGCTAACAAGCGCCTATTACAGGTTTTTCAAATAAGCACTAGATTACTGATGTCAATTATTTATCAATTGGAATTCCTGCACAATCCCTAGAAGTGCTGTAAGATCAATAATGGACAAAGTAAGCAGCAAAAAAGGTATCGACTGCTCAGTCATCAATTATGTATTTATTGGAAAGCACCAGCACTTGGTGGCTACATAATTGGGGTCACAATTATGTTATGGGTACATTTGTGAAATGGGCTTCAGTAAGCAACCATTTTAATTACCTACTAAAAGTGTACAAAAAATTATTTGAAAATCTGTGCTGATTTCAGGTAACATTAAGACATTGAGCCTCAATCTGGGAAAATGGAGGTTAAAGTTTGTGCGTAAAGTGTCCCAGATTAGCCTCATGCAGTCTGCACAGGAACAACAATTTCCGCTTTAATGGTATTTTAACGTTTAAAGTAATTAAGTCCCTATTGAGCAACAAGGGCTGTTTGTAAAACATGCATGCCCCCCAAATGGGCTGTCAGTTGTAGTGGCAGCCATTGTGTTACCTTGACCTTTGACCTAGTGACCTGAAAATCAATAGGGGTCATCTGCCGGTCATCATCATGCATAACCAATGTCCCTTTGAAGTTTCGTGATCCCAGGCCTAAGCGTTCTTGAGTTATCATCCGGAAACCATGTGGTGGACGGACCGACCAACGGACAGACGGACCGACATGTGCAAAACAATATACCCCCTCTTCTTCGAAGGGGGGCATAAAAATCCATTTAAGGCCATAAGTGTCATCCCTCATTGTCCTAGTGAGGACTGCACAGGCTAATCTGGGACGTCACTAACCGCACATGCATGAACCCCCATTTTCCCAGAGCAAGGCTAATTTTAAATTTAAACTTAGTGTGAAATACTCTTCTGAAATTGTCTGAAATCAAATACCATCCGCTTTGTAAATACCTGTTCATGGTTATTTTTATTTGTGAGCGAAGCTCACAAATAATGCAGACGCAATTTTGAAACTCACAATGCCTAAGCTACAGTAGGGCCTGTAACCCATGACTGCCTGTGTGGATAACTGCAATAAATTTAGCAGACGATCATCTGCGACAGCCTGTAATTATGTAAACAATAGGTTTAAGAGCTTGTGGGACATATTGGCCAGTCTAATGTTTATAACAGCTTGTGCAATGACATTGGTAAGTTTATCATTGAAATCTGTACATATTGGCTGCTTTCAGGGAAAACGGGGCTTAATGCTGCATTAAAAGTCTGTCATGTGGGCATAATTGTTTCTNGAATCATTTACTAATCAGTGGTTTCCCTGAAATGGTTACACTTACAGTGCCAAAGAACTTGAAATGGAACCAATGGCTGATCAGTTCAGCCGGTAATTTATTAAAGACTTACATTTCCAAATATAACATAAACCATGTGCCTTCTGTTTCAACTTCCTGTGCACACAATATTCTTCCTTTGTAAAAACAGCAATGCAATGTACATGTTTGAGTTCTTGATATCATCTTAAACTGTTCTTGAAATAAGATGTCCTTAAAACGTTCTTAAACTTTTCTTTTAATTCTTCCAAGAACAATGACAGATCCTTTTAAGAACATATTGGATTCTTAAAAAGTCCATCATATGTTCAAAAACATTGTGTAGACCTGTTTAAGAACATCAGAAGGAAATATGTTGTTCAAAAAAGTTCTTAAAGTGTTAAAGAATAGTTTAAGAATAATTCAAGAACAGGAAAGGTCCTTAAAAAGTTATTGAACTGTTTCTGAAGGCAGTTCTTGAACAGTTCTTGTACAAATGTTCTTAAAATCCTCTAGAACAGGTCAAGAACTCTTACTTACAGTGGTAAAAATACTATGCATATTCATTCTTACTTCACAGGTTTCACAAATCTACAAGATTAGTATGCTAGACATTTCAATATTACTTTCAAAAATATTTATGAAACATCTAGCACAAAGGAATTCATGAATTATTCATGATGGATCCTCAAAGTCTGTCTCAGAAAAGTCATCAGAAATAATTGTTCATGAAATGTTCATCACTAAGTATTAATGGTTAGATGAAGAACTGTTCATGAACTTTGAAGTGTTCAACAATAATTCATAAACAGTTCATGAACGTGTCTTAAGAACAGTTCATGTCCAAAAGTTCATGAACCAAGTTCAGGAACTTTTTGAGAACCGTTCATGAACAGTTCCTGATTGGCTTGAAGTGTTCATGAAATCATGAACAACATTTCGCAGGGGCAATGTTAAAGTTTGTGCAAACAAACCAGCATATAGACTGGGGGACATAAAAAACAAAGGGCAATAACTCTTATTTAAGAAAGTGTAGGAAAGTGTAGAGTTATGGTTCTTGTGCATGGCACTTCTCCTCATTGATATCTATACACCCATGAAGTTTTATGTTGATATGTTATATAGTTTCTGAGATAAAGCCCTGAAAAGTTTGTGACAGACGGACGGATGGACGGAAAGACAGACGTACAGACAGACGGACTGTTCGCCAATTCTATATCCCTTTGGCAGGGTTATTAAAAGCATATTGTTTAAGTTTATATACATTAACTTTTAAAATTACCTTCCACAAAAACTAGTACGGAAACTAAATGTTTCTATTCGATAAAAACAGCACAGACTTTAGCACTTCCACTTTCTGTTGTATCTGTTTACCTTCATGCTATATCTATGCTGCACTTATTTACTTCAATATTGGCGTTCTCAATAATATGTGGACGCTTATCAATACAAACAATGTTGTTTGTTTTTTGTTATTTTAGTGCATGAAATATGCAAAACTCAGGGGTAAAAATATCCCTGTGTGTTAATGACTTTTTCACAGCATGACCTATATATAAGCAACATACACAAACAAGTGGGTAGTAAAGATTTCTGTCTACAAAGCCATTTACTCACTGAACTGTAGACGTAAACAACAACATACTTTATCAGAACTGCCATAAATTACAAACAATTCAGTTAGAACCAATCATTTAATGATGCATTCAAACATGTACACCTAATATTTTTATAATAACAATAATAACAAGAGTTCCGTGGTTGAAGACATATGCCCCCTAAACAGGGCCTTGACCTTTGACCTAGTGACACAAATTTCAATAGGGGTCATCTACTGTCCAAGGCCAATGCACATGTGAAGTATTAAGTCAATCTGTCAATTGGTTGACGAGTTATTGATCGGAAACCATTTTCACACTTTTTGTGACAGTGACCTTGACCTTTGACCTAGTGACCACAATTTCAATAGGGGTCATCTACTGTCCAAGGCCAATGCACATGTGAAGTATCAAGTCAATCGGTCAATTCGTTGACAAGTAATTGATCGGAAACAATTTTCACACTTATTGTGACAGACCTTTGACCTAGTGACCCCAAATTCAATAGGGTTCACCTACTGTCCAAGGCCAATGCACATATTAAGTATCAGGCCAATCGGTCAATCCGTTCACACGTTATTGATCGGAAACGAACTGGTCTACCAACAGACAGACCGACCGACCAACTGACTGACCGACCGACCAACCGACATCCAGCAAAACAATATACCCCCTCTTCTTCCAAGGGGGGCATAATTATCATAATAACAAGCAAATATGTTTAATTGATATCCCCCGCCAAACTAGAGCTTTGTCACAGAAGTGATGTATACCCCCACATGCTGCATTGACACAGAATATATACAAAGGGCCATAACACCGTTATTAACAGATGGTGTACAATGCCATTTGCATGCATCATCCTCTTATCCATATATATACTCATACCGAGTTTCAATGAAATCCGCCAAAGCACTTTCAAGATATGGCTCCGGACACAAAAGTTCCGGACGGACGGACGGAGGGACGGACAATGCCAAAACAATATCCCTCCGCCTTTTGCGGGGGATAATAATAATCATAATAATAACAAGACTTCCGCGGTCGGAGACAAATCCCCCCCCATTTCAAACCGGGCCTTTATTTTCAAACTTATTGTGACAGTGACTTTATCCTTTGAACAAGTGACCCCAATTTAAATAGGCGTCTTTTACTGTACAAGGCCAATGCACATGTGAAGTATCAAGCAATTAAGTCAATTCGTTGAAGAGATATTGATCGGAAACAATTTTCACACATTTTGTGACAGTGACCTTGACCTTTGACCAAGTGACCCCAATGTCAATAGGGGTCATCAACTGTCCAAGGCCAATGCACATGTGAAGTAACAAGCCAATCAGTCAATTGGTTGACCAGTTATTGGTAGGAAACGATTTTCACACTTATTGTGACAGTGACCTTNACTGGAATAAACAGACATCCCTCCAGAAATTTGCTTCCAGTTTACATCACACATATCATACCTCTGAAATCAGAGATAAAATACTGCAGATAATACCAAATCGCCAGTAAATACCTGTGCTGAATGGACCTCTGTATTACACTTGAAATGAGCTTCCTACGGGAGTTTAATGCATGTGGGTAAAGTGTTGTCCCAGATTAGCCTGTGCAGTCCGCACAGGCTAATCAGGGACGACACTTTGCGCTTTTATGATATGTTTTGTTTAAAGAAAGTCTCTTCTTAGCAAAAATCTAGTTTAGGCTGAAAGTAATCTGGGACGAAACTTTACGCACATGCATTTAACCCCCTTTTCACAGCGGGACTAAAGTATACGGGAAAGAATATGTATAGCATACAGAATCCGGGATAACAACTTTATTTGCGATTATTTGAGACACTTCCACTTCATTTGTCATTTTGTTGTATGTTTATGGCTCACAAGATCATAAAACACATCAAATAGAAGCGTCTCAGTGTTTCTCCTGAAATAAAACACTTGTTTTAGTACTTCATTATTGTCATTCCGTTAGAAATGAAATATAAATAGATAACTGTGATCAAATCTGAATAAACAGGAGCAGGGGCTCTTATAAATAAGGAAATTATGCCTAACAAAAAAAATTTCCTCTCAAATTAAAATAAGAATTGTGTATTTCAAGCTTCTTTCACACAAAAAACAACAACAAAAAGACCTGTAGTTGTGAAACACAATGTCTTCTACTGCACTTTGAAGCCGCACAGCAGCTATATCCCAATTGGAAACATCATGACGAGGTTACGGTCCATTGATATTTGACAAAGTTACGGGCCTTGGACACTGTCTGTGATTTTGTCCAACTCAGTAACATTGGTTGAAATCCCTAAAAATAATAAATGATCATAACTTCGTCAAAAATGAACTGGAACGAAACTCAAACTTGATCTGTAAGACATGTAGGTAGACTCACACACCAAAAATCAGGTAAATATGTCCAAGCGTTTAGGAAAAAAGTCAGACAACTGTTATTCTAGAGAAAATGTCCAAGGCCCGTAACTTCCCCAAAAATCGATTGACAGGTACGAATCTCGAACTTAATCTGTAAGTCATGCAGCTAGAATCACACACCAAAAAAAGGCAAATATCTGAACACGATTAGGAAACAAACTCCGGAAACGGGATGCAGGACAGACAGATGGACGGACAGTCCAACTGCTATTTGCCAACCTACCAGGGGCATAAAAACATCTACATAGTCGAAAAAGAAGCAATTAGTTTTACTTGCAAATAATGATAATGCTCCAATAATATTCCACCAGAATTCCACAAGCCAAGAGTTTATTACAAGCCTAACATCTCATAAATAAGAGAGGAGGAATGATTCAGAAATTTCATTAACTCAAGACCTTCATCTACAAGGTAGGTTCTATATGTTTAATCCCTATTTGATTCCATCTTCATTCTCTTCTTGAATGAAAAATTGCCAAGAGAGGTTTGTGGGATTTTTGTGTTACTGCTTTTTCACCTCACAAATAATACTCAACATCTACTTATTTTGGTGAGAATTAAATGAGTATGAATGAGATTATAATTACTCAATAAAATAATAATAAATATCATATCTTATAACGCTGCTAAGAAGGTACATCTGGCATCTGGCATTGGAAAAAAGACATGATTTATGAAGGGGTTGAATACAACAGTGCTTATTTTTACTGTTTATTTATTTATATGTTTCTTTTAATACCATAAAACGATCGAGGGTTTTATAACATATAAGCTGTAAATAAGTTTATCCAGGGACACATATTAGTTTTATATTACTACTAAATTTCTGGGCCTAATATTTAGAAGATGATGAATACAACTTGTAGAGAATTGCTTCTTGATGTATTTGCATTAGTTAATATTTACTGCAATACATGTATAAGCAAATCAAGAAAATTAGTAAATAANCTTCATCATCAAGAAATAATCAATCATGAACTTGTTCATGAATACATTCAAGAATGACAATTTGTTCATGAACGGCCATTTGTCTTTCAAGTCTTTTCATGAACAAAGTTCTTGGAAGAAGTTCTTGGATGAAGTTCATGTACATGAAACATTTATAGGAAAAATTTCAACAAAATGCTATAAACGTTTATTGGGTTTGATTGACAATAATAAATCAATGTGTATGATCTTTAACTGTAGAATTATTTGCCACAATTAAGTCTCCAATTTACCAACAATTTTGATTGACATAAATTTTCACCCAATAAGACACAAACAAGTATGCACTAAATGATTTTAAAGTAAAAACTTATTTAAATCCCTTTACACAATCAATTTTAATTCACAAATAAATGTGAATATGTACAATCCCATCACCGCCGACACTTACCAAAGAAATGGACAAAAAGATGAAAGGAGATCAGCCTTGCCTATTTTGCAATAATTGATCAATTAGATTAGAGCGATGTACATCTTACTGTTCGACAGTCATTAATATGAAACATCAAAGACTGTCATTAAAATCCTAAATAAGTGAATCCCATTAAACAACATAAATCGAAGATGGGAAGTGTTGAAAATGAGAAAAAAACATGACAAAGTGTGTACGGGTTTGAGATGATTAATGGTGTTACTTAACTGAAAACTGATTGTTTACAAGAGATTAAAGCATTTCATGCTTTTAGCTTTCATATTAACACTTTGCATGCTGGGAAATTTGTCGTCTGCTAAAATGTCGTCTGCTGAATTTCTAAAATTAGCATTTTCTTCGATTTTTTTCACGATCACGATCTGGTCGTGTGAATATCTGGTGGCGATCGAGGTGAGGTCCACTTGGTCGAGCTGAGATCGTATAGGGCTCGCATATAGGTCGAGATGATCGAGCGGAAATCGGAAAGATGGTTGAGTGGATGGCGTGAATGAGTCGTGTGGGGGTCATATGTTATCGACAAGAGGTCAAGAAGAAGTCGTGTATACCCTTTTTAGTCAAGCTTGGTCGGGTTTGGTCTGGAAATTTCGGTGATCGGGATGATCGTGTTGATCGGATCGGCAGTGGGAACCCACCATTAGCAAGTGCAGACTGCATAGGCTAATCTGGGTTGACACTGTATGCATGTGCATTAGGCCCAGTTTTCCCAGAACGCCGTTCTATTAGTGTGCTAGTTTTCAGAAAGACTGATAATGCTTTTTTCTGGGTTGTACATAAAAATAGCAAAAAGACTCGACGTAACATATATACAAACTTCAAAAGTGAATAACATTCAGTGCTTGGCTAATGATCGTTCACAAAATACATTTTAAAACAAGTAGTTAAACAAAATATTACGAAATGGATAAAAATCTGGTAACAGGTACTATGGTTATAAAGTCATACGAACTTGTCAATTAAACACTGGGAACATTGGTGCATTACACAGTTTATCTAAATATGGTTTATGACTTTTAACGATTGCCTTATGTGGAGTCTGGTATAGACTTTAATAGATTTTTTAGCATAAAAAAGGTAAGTATTTTATTCTAACATATTTATTATAGTATGCTATGATCTCAAATTTATGGACTTTCAAAGTAAGCAGATAAATAATGCATCACATTTTACAATTATAACAATGATCAGGTTTGTATTTAGGTCTTTCAATATTTTTAATATGTGCTACACGAAAGATTTCACAATAAAATTCAAGTCACACAGTTTTGCATGTAGCTTACCATTAAATGTTCGTTTTGATCTAATGTAAAAACAAAATCAAAACAAACAAAACAGCTGAAAAAAAAGCGATAAGAAAAAAACATCAAAGAGTGAAGAATGATTACTTCTTTAGCAGTGAAAATGCTTTGAAAATAAAGTAAGTGTTGATATTTTTTGTAGAAAATGAAAGAAAATCGTTTTGTGAGACATGTCAGCACTCTATGAAACATGGGCAGATTATGTTTTACATTAAAAAACAAATTATGTCCTCTATATTATTATAATTATAAGAGCAATGTTTTAAATACAAACTTAATTCCATACGATGTTATTTCCCAATTATCAATAGGTGTTATTCAAGTAATTGGTTTTCATTATGGATTTTTGGGTTTTGTACAGGAAGCAGCAAAATATTCCTTGCAGATAAAAATCCTTCATTATGTGACTGCAACATTATGAAACGAGTACAGAACAGTGAATAACTCTATCTTTATAAAAACTCAAAACAGGTATTTTAACCCTTTGAGCGCTGGAACCGGATTTTGAAGGCCTTTGCAAACAGTTTGGATCCAGATGAGACGCCACAAAACGTGGCGTCTCATCAGGATCCAAACTGTTTGCTATTCTGATAGTATTCTTTGAAAAAAAGTGAAGAAAATGATGATTTTAGAAATTCAGCAGACGACATTTTGGCAGACGACAAATTTCCCAGCATGCAAAGGGTTAAGAACATGATGGAGTTGTGGCCTTTTCACACGGAGAGATTTAAATATTGCCAAATCAGAATGGTTGCTACGTGTTATGGTTTGATTTTCATTGACTTAATACTTATTTAGTACTTTTAAGTATTTAAAATTAAACTAAAGTATTTAGCCAATGAAAATCACACCATAATATGTAGCAATCATTCTGATTGGGCAATATTAACATCTCTCTGTCTGACACTTATAGAATGTTATTAGTGGTGCGGTCAGCTATAACATTTGAAGATATATATGTTGCGGCCCCACAACTATGCAAAACTAAAACTTGAAGTTTTTAACTTAAACATTCAGCCAATGAAAATCAAACCATAATCTAGCAAACTTTCTCATTGGGAAATATTTGCATGTGTCTCTCAGTCTGAGAGTTATATAATGTGTTTGGACCAGCTCAAACAATGAGGGGCCTATGCTTATCTTGATTCTCAGATTGCTGCATGACTAAGGCAAATGAGTTTCAGAAAAATAGAAGTTCTTCACAATGTTAAGTGGGTAACAATATTTGTGTGACCTGAAGAAATACATGGTTATCAAAATTTTAAATATTGGATGAAGATTGCAATGAAAAAAAAGGCAATCTAAACAACAGCTTTATCTCACACCTTGATCCTTTAGAACTGCAAGTGATGACTTTGACCTGGTAATGGCGTGACTGCTTCATGAGGTCTGAACACAGACAGAATGTGATAAATATGAGATGCAATTTTCTTTGAACAAATCCAGAAGCCAACATGAAAGTAGAGCTCAAGCATTCAACTTGTAACCTGGTCACCTTGACCTTGGATTGGCATGACAGGCTTAAGTTCTCTATACTTGGTCTCAATATGCCAAACCTTTGGACAAAATACTTCATAGGGCATAGGGTTTATGGAGCACACCCAAAAATGGAGCCTCAGACATTTAGCCTTTAAGTGTGACCTTGACCTTTAGCATGCATATGAAGCCCAATACCTTCTGCATATTGTCTCATCGACCTCAAAAACAAATGAGAAGAAACTAACTGATGACTCGAATATAAATAATGTGACCTTGGCCTTGAGCTGCTGTGACTGACTCATGCCTTTCGCACATCATCTCAATAACCTAAACATGTGAGCCAAACTACGTTACAGGAAAAAACTTCATTGATTGATTGTTGAGTGAAAAAAAGAAATTGAGAGTACATACAAATAGAAGTTCAAACATTTGACCTTCAAGTGTGACCTTGGCCTTGAGCTGCTCTGACTGACTCATGTCTTCTGAACATTGTATAAATGAGATGAACATTTTGTCAATATGTTTGTTTTTAAAAGAGTACAGTGTATAATACAATATAATGACATCGACAAATTGTTTCTAAGGAAGGAACAAATTTTCACTCATATAAATTAATTCATTAGCCAATTCCATTAACAATCTACAATAAAATACCACCAGAGTGCTGTATCAAATTGTCTTCATTTCCTACACTGCATCTTCATGATGCATGGCCTTATTGCAGTGTAGCATGTTAACCATGCATAAAACCCCTGAAGTTACAAGCTGACAAAATGAGATTTCAGGCACAGATTATTGTGAGAAGTTATTTTCTTTGGCCAGCAAATCAATTGATACTTTTCTAACATAAAAATGGGGAATTATACTTCTGTAATGGAGTAATTCAATTTAGCTGAAACTAATAGAGGCAAATAAAAAATATCCATGAGACAGTTTTTAACTTTTTATTGTCACGGACACAATTTTTTAGCGTACTTACCTTTTTAACATATTAAAGGCTATGTGGTAATGCCTAATCATCACTAATAGTTGCCTGGCCATTTTGGGGAAAAAAAAAAATTTGGGGGTTGGGAATTTTTTCGCGCAAAAGGTCTATGGATTTGGGTAAAACTAATTTAATAAACTCTTTATGATAATTCAAATTTAAACAAGGCTTGTCACCATAGGATGACATATGCCCCCTTTTTCCACATTTNGAATTCCAAATTTCGCCATACTTTTATTACCGGCCACGAGGTCCTGCAATATTATAATCATTACCAGCTTTTCCAATTTATTATCGGCAAAAGCTGAGGACCGACGGTTTTGGGAAGGACTGTCCATGAGACAGTTTTTAACTTTTTATTGTCACTGACACAATTTTTTAGCGCACTTACTTTTAAACATATTAAAGGCTATGTGGTAATGCCTAATCATCACTTATAGTTGCCTGGCCATTTTTGGGGAAGAAAAGCAATTTTGGGGTTGGGAATTTTTTCGCGCAAAAGGTCTATTGATTTGAATTTAATAAACTCTTTATGATAATTCAAATTTAAACAAGGCTTGTCACCATAGCATGACAAATGCCCCTTTTTCCACATTTTTCAAAATCTTAACGCAAAACCTAAACGCAAAGTGTGACGGAAAGAAGGACAGACAGACGGACAGTCAGACGGACAGTGCGATCACTATATGCCCACCTTCGGGGGCATAAAAAAGTATAAATTATAGTTATATACTTTTTAAGATGTAATTTAAATACAACTGAGATATAATAATCATAAGACACTTCTTTCAAAAAATTAAAAAAAAATTGGAATTGGGAATTATTTTTTCATTTGGATCCATTTAACCGACCCCTAGAAACATCAGGAAAAGGCCTGAGTTGGTGAACTAAATTCAGAGTCTGAATCTGATATAGAAATGTTATCAACAGACAAAACAGTTAAAAGTGAGACCCTGGATGCCTGGTAGAGTGGTGTCAACCACTTTCTCCAGTCCCACTGTCTGCAGCCCCATCATCTGCAATAAACACACCACCTGCTGAGACACACCAGCAACCATGGCAACCTCACTGTCTCAGTTTTATGGCACACCAGCAGACGATTAATGGGCCAGATTGCTGCCATTTGACAAGTCATTTTCCCTGCCATTTCACAAGACTGGAAAAAGGTTCCTTCCTTCGCAATCAAATCGTATACTTCTGTACTTTGTAAAACGCTCAGGATTTCTCACGTGACAGTTAGAGTATTAAAAGGAAGAGATTTACGGCGTCTATGTCTATTATCGTTGAATTTTGTTCTGAGCGATAATGATCAAGCAAAACCTCATACACACAGGGGACACGTATAATGTGATTGAGAAAGTCATTTTGATGTATAAATGAAACAAGAATATACTGAATGTGTTTGCAGGAGAATAACCCCAAAGTTACAAAACTGATATAAAGATCTTCCATCTGAATTGTTAAATCAAGGGCAGAAAAACAGTATATATTTAACTAATGTTGATTCCAATGGCTGTGAGTTCAATGTAAGCTTCCATTTTCAAAACCTCAATATTATGTACAACCAAATACCATGTATGTATTATCTGTTAAAACAGCAAATATACCCATCCTGAAAAAATGTATTCATTGGAATTTGTAAGGCACACTTTTACATGTTTCTATTGACAGTAACTTAATGCTTTCAGAAACAAGAGCTGTCCCAAGTTAGCATGCTTGACAATTCTTCCTCTATGATAAAATAATGTTCATTTTCTGTCAGTCACCTGATATTATGACCGCAAATACATATTTAACCCTTTGCATGCTGGGAAATTTGTCGTCTGCTAAAATGTTGTCTGNGCCGATTTAAAGATAGGGAAACGACAAGCAATGACAATGACAAAAAGGTTCTTATGCAAGCTGATTATTCTGCCAGTAGAGTATGCAGAGAAGTTAAATCAGATTTTTGGGGCCGCTTTTGAAATATACAGCTTTAATAAATTTGGTAATTCCCCCACTCAACCCCAGTTTTTTGACAAATTGACACGAACCCCAGAAATGACCCCTGAGTTGATTGGATGCACGAAAATCAGCGGAAAAGTCACACACCTGCTCAACCAAATCATGATGCATACATTTACGCCAACGAGGACATATGGGTGAGAAGAAAATAGCTCAAACTTTTTCTGTGAATAGTCAGCTTAAAAATGTGTCAGATAGCTACTTAAGCAACAATGGCCTATATTTATACCAACCAATGATCCAAATTACACTGTACAACATTGTACTGGAATAAACAGACATCCCTCCAGAAATTTGCTTCCAGTTTTCATCACAAATATCATACCTCTGAAGTCAGAGATAAAATACTGCAGATAATACAAAACAATCAGTAAATACCTGTGCTGAATGGACCTCTGTATTACACTTGAAATGAGACTTGCTCTGTGAAAATGGGGTTTAATGCGTAAAGTTTTGTTCCAGATAAGCCTGTGCAGTCCGCACAGGCTAATCAGGGATGACACTTTCCGCTTTTATGATATTTTTTTGTTGAAAGGAAGTCTTTCCTAGCAAAAATCCAGTTTAGGCAGAAAGTGTGGTCCCTGATTAGCCTGTGCGGACTGCGGACACTTTAGGCACATGCATTAAACCCCCTTTTCACAGAGCGCGGCCCACTTGAAATACTGGTAAAGTTCCAAGAAAGTATCTATCTTGCATACAGAATTCAGGATAACAACTACATTTGAGATAATTTGGAAACACTTCTACTGATCATTTGTCATTTTGTTGTATGTTTATGGCTTATGAGATCGTAAAACACATCAAATAGAAGAGTCTTGTGTTTCTTCTGAAATAAAACACTTGTTTTAGTACTTCATTATTGTCATTCTGTTAGAAAAGAAATCTAAATAGATAATGAAGATAAAATCTGAATAAACAGGAGCAGGGGCTCTTCTAATAAGGAAACTATGTGTAACAAAACTGAGAATGATGTAAGGGTACAAAGTACTCCTAATATCAACTTACATCAGCCCCTTTTGAGGGTTCAATATTATAATATATCATTTTGGTAGACTCGCACACCACACATAATGTCCGTATCTAAAAGCATTTCCAAAACAATTCTGGATATGTCCAAGGCATGTTACTTGGTCAAAAATCATTGGACTAGACTCACACACCAAAAATCAGGTAAATATTCTAAGCCTTTAAGAAAAAGTCCAGAAAACTGTTTTTCTAGAGAAAATGTCTAAGTCCAAGACCCATAAATTCAACAAAAATCAAAGGATCAGAACAAAACTGGAACTTGATATTTAGGTCATGCAGGTAGACTCACACACACCAAAAGTCAGGTAAATATCTGAAAGCATTTAGGAAAAAAATCCCGAAATTCAATGCTGGGCAGACTGACAGCTAGTTGCAATAATCCAACTCCCAGCTATGTTGGCCCTCCGGGTCGCTGGGAGTTGCAAACGCTTACGCGATAAACCATAGTAATTTTAGCACTGAGAATCCGGGCGGTACTTGATCGGTAAAATTAGCAACATAAACTATTTTCTGGCATAAATAACTACAAACAAATCATAAATATATCACTAATACGCAATTTAAAACAACTTACGTGACATGGTGTGCTCGCATAATAATGATATTAATCCAAAGTTTCAAACACGTCAACGGTTCATTTAAATGTGTTAAAAGTTTTTGCAATGAAAACACGCTATCGACTAGCTTCGGAATCATCCGCGAGGTAGATCTTGTGTCTAATCAACCAATCGTTATACACCGACTATATCTGGAACCTCCGTACGAATGATCAAATCGTTAATTCAAAACTTCGGCTTTTGGTTGATTACGTTTTTTTTTTTAACTTTATGTTTTGAGCATTTATCAACAAACAACACGCAAATTGATGTCGATTGTAACAGGTATTGTGTTTGTAACAATGAATTAGGTTGATTGAACTCAATTTGTTAGACATACGGGAGACATAATATTTTTAAATTGAATTTGATTTTGGCAATAAGAACTCTGAGCAGTACGAATGTACTCATAAAAGCTCAGAGCATTAAATAAGAACTAGACCGACAGCCTGATGGACAGCTGGACGGATGGACAGACATTGCGACTGCTATATGGTACCCTACCAGGGGCATATAAACAACAGCATAGATGAGAAAAAAGCAATTAGTTTCACTTCCTAATCATGATAATTATCCAATAATATTCCACTACAAATTCAAATGTCAAGAGTGTGTAACAAGCCTAACATCTCATAAATTAGAGGGGAGGAATCCATTCAGAAATTTCGTTTATTCAAGACCTTCATCATTCTGCAAGGTAGGTTTTATATGCTTAATCCCTATTTGATTCCATCTTCATTCTCTTCTTGTATAAAAATTGCCAAGAGTGGTTGATGGGATTTTTATGTTTCCTGATAACTGCTTTTTCACCTCCCAAATAATACTCAACATCCACTTATTTCCATGAGAATTAAATGAGTATGAATGAGATTATAATTACTCAATAAATTAATAATAAATATCATATCTAATAACGCCGCTAAGAAGGTACATCTGGTATTGGAGAAAAGACATGATTTATGAACGGATTCAATACAACAGTTCTTTTTTTTTCAGTTTATTTATTCATATGTTCCTTTTAATAACATAGAAAGATCAAGGGTTTTATTACATATAAGCCGTGTATTTAGCCAGGAACACATATTAGTTTAAATTACTACCACATTCCTGGGCCTAATATTTAGAAAATGATGAATAAAGCTTGTATAGAATTGCTTCTCAAGCATTTGTTTTAGATAATATTTACTGCAATACATGTATAAGCAAATTAAGAAATTTAGGTAATTAGACTAGCCCATTAAAGATCATAGTTATAGTACACAGGCTCTTGTGTATAAAAAACTAAGTGTTAAAGCCACCCACCTTGAAATGAAATACATTTTAATCAGAACATATAGATGCAATTTGAAAGTGTGCAAAGTTGTCATAAAATCTATAGCCTAGTAAGCAAGTAATTAATTATTTTTCAAACGGTACCGCTTTAAAAACCGAAAGTAGGATTTCTATTCATATACGTCCATTTCGACAAACGTGACTATTTTTAAGTTTTAAAGCGCAAAAAATGACGGATTTCTACCTTGTAACCACCAGATATATTCAAATTGGCATAGATACAATTAAATCTAAAGCCTTGTTAGCAAGTAATTTTTTTTTTTCCAAACGGTACCGTTTTTTAAACCGAAAGTAGATTTCTATACGTATAAGTCCATTTCGACAAAAAAAAACAATTATTTTTAAGTTTTAAAGCTAAAAAAAGACGGATTTCTACCGTGTAACCACCAGATTTATTCTCATTGGCATAGATAAAATTAATTCTATAGCCTAGTTAGCAAGTAATTTATTATTTTTCGAACGGTACCGCTTTTAAAACCGAAAGTAGGATTTCTAGACGTCCATTTCGACAAACGCGATTATTTTTAAGTTTTAAAGCGCAAAAAAGACGGATTTCTAACTTGTAACCACCAGATATATTCTAATGGGCATAGATAAAATATGTTTCTTATTTATACTTAAATTAACTATGCCAAATAAGGTGTGTGGCTTTAATATTTCTGGCTTTAATATTTCTAATGGCAGGAAAGCAGGTCGCAGTTCCCACAAACATTAAAACCATACAGCTATGAAATTTCCACTACAGTTTTCACTGTATACGATTCCCACTCTGATATAAACAACACAGCCACCTCCTAAAAACCTCTCCCTAATTTCAAACAAGTCAATTACACGCTTATTAAGGAACCATGGACACATTTCACAATGACTGTCTTCAGGAGAAGCCTCATAAATACTGCAAATAGGCAACAGAATCCAATAAACTCTGTGATAAAAAGATTTATTTTCATGGAAATAATGTTCCGGAACATATTTAATAAGATTTCTGTCTCCCCGAGAATGAGATGCCTTGACGTCTGGCTACTCGAGGCGCAAACATCGCCAACCACCATCGAGTAATGGAATCAGCAAGACCCATATTGTCTGAACAAAACCATTTATCCTTGTCTGTAATCTGTGTGATCTACTGAATCATATGCTATATCACTATTAATGCCTAACAAATCACAGGCATTGTTATATTAGCAAACTATTTCTGATTTTAATATAAGCCTCGCTTTGGGAAAACAGGGTTTAATGCATGTGCTTAAAGTGCCGCCCCAGATTTGCCTATGCAATCTGCACAGTCTTATCAGGGACAACACTTTCTGCCTTAACTGGATTTTCGCTAGGGAGAGACTTCATTTACCATAAAAGAAGAAAGTGTATGTCGTCCCTGATTAAGTGTGACCTTGACCTTGTGCAGGTGTGACTGACTCATGCCTTTTGCACATCATCTCAATGACCTTGACATTTGAGCCCAATTAAGTTACAGGAAAAAACTTCAAAGGGTAAAAAAAATATGGAGAGTACATAAAAATGGAAGTTTAAACATTTGACCTTCAAGTGTGACCTTGGCCTTGAGCTGCTGTGGCTGACTCATGCCTTCTGCACACTGTACACATGACCTAAACATTTGAGCCAAGTTTCATGCAAAAACCTTCAAAGGGTATAAAAGATATGGAGTGGACACAAAAATAGAGACTTAAACATTTAACCTTTAAGTGTGACCTTAAGTCGATGTGACTGACATGCTTTCTGGATAATGCTTAATCAACTTAAAATTTGAGCCAAGTTAAAAAAAAATCCTTTAAAGTTTAAAGGAGACACAAAATGGAGGCTCAAATATGTGACCTTTAAGTGTAACCTTGAGACTGTCCCATTCCTTCTGCACATCTTCTCAACGACCTTAAGGCATTTTTGTAGGTCAATAGGTACTAGATCAGAAACTTAGTTGCTACCAAATTACTAATAAAACACAAAAGAACAAGAGATGTGTTTGTCAGAAACACAATGCCCCCTACTGCGCCGCTTTGAAAAAAAAGAAAAAAAGACCTTTGACCTTGAAGGATGACCTTGACCTTGACCTTTCACCACTCAAAATGTGCAGCTCCATGAGATACACATGCATTCAACATTTATAATTTTTACCTTTGACCTTGAAGGATGACCTTGACCTTTCACCACTCAAAATGTGCAGCTTCATGAGATACACATGCATGCCAAATAACAAGTTGCTATTTTCAATATTGCAAAAGTTATGACCAACGTTAAAGTTTTCGGACGGACGCACAGACTGACAGACGGATGGACGGACGGACTGATAGTTCAACTGCTATATGCCACCCTACCGGGGGCATAAAAATGCTAATAATCAGTTATGTGTCTACTGTCTGCACACACAATTGAAAGTTAACATATGCTGCACTATTTACTATTCAATCTGTTTGATTCTTTGAAATGATATTGTTATTATAGACAATCCCAGAATCGATAATATGGGCGCCGCCATATTGGCTATTACGTAACCCGCGATTGAAAAACGGTACTGAAGAATTTGACAGATTACAACGTTATCATAGTGTACACCCGCTTTATTCCAATAAACAGTACTTAATGACTTCGCACATTACGATTGAAAACAAGTGAAACATGAAACCAAGTGTCGATATGTATCACATCGTAAATCAATATAATTTAAATAAAAAATATACACGATAGATTCATAAAATATTTGTCTCTGCAACAATATTCAGTGACAACACGTAATGTTTAAGGCCGAGTTGGCATTTTTAAGCATACCTTTCAGTAATGCCTTTGTATAAAATTTAATTATTTCTTTATGGATTTTGTTTTTTCAGCCATAATNAAATAATGAGCTGATCACTATTAAAATAATGAGCTGATCACTATTAAAATAATGAGCTGATCACTATTAAAATAATGAGCTGATCACTATTAAAATAATGAGCTGATCACTATTAAAATAATGAGCTGATCACTATTAAAATAATGAGCTGATCACTATTAAAATAATGAGCTGATCACTATTAAAATAATGAGCTGATCACTATTAAAATAATGAGCTGATCACTATTAAAATAATGAGCTGATCACTATTAAAATAATGAGCTGATCACTATTAAAATAATGAGCTGATCACTATTAAAATAATGAGCTGATCACTATTAAAATAATGAGCTGATCACTATTAAAATAATGAGCTGATCACTATTAAAATAATGAGCTGATCACTATTAAAATAATGAGCTGATCACTATTAAAATAATGAGCTGATCACTATTAAAATAATGAGCTGATCACTATTAAAATAATGAGCTGATCACTATTAAAATAATGAGCTGATCACTATTAAAATAATGAGCTGATCACTATTAAAATAATGAGCTGATCACTATTAAAATAATGAGCTGATCACTATTAAAATAATGAGCTGATCACTATTAAAATAATGAGCTGATCACTATTAAAATAATGAGCTGATCACTATTAAAATAATGAGCTGATCACTATTAAAATAATGAGCTGATCACTATTAAAATAATGAGCTGATCACTATTAAAATAATGAGCTGATCACTATTAAAATAATGAGCTGATCACTATTAAAATAATGAGCTGATCACTATTAAAATAATGAGCTGATCACTATTAAAATAATGAGCTGATCACTATTAAAATAATGAGCTGATCACTATTAAAATAATGAGCTGATCACTATTAAAATAATGAGCTGATCACTATTAAAATAATGAGCTGATCACTATTAAAATAATGAGCTGATCACTATTAAAATAATGAGCTGATCACTATTAAAATAATGAGCTGATCACTATTAAAATAATGAGCTGATCACTATTAAAATAATGAGCTGATCACTATTAAAATAATGAGCTGATCACTATTAAAATAATGAGCTGATCACTATTAAAATAATGAGCTGATCACTATTAAAATAATGAGCTGATCACTATTAAAATAATGAGCTGATCACTATTAAAATAATGAGCTGATCACTATTAAAATAATGAGCTGATC
The DNA here is from genome assembly GCA_007657795.1 of Dreissena rostriformis. Classification (NCBI taxonomy): domain Eukaryota; kingdom Metazoa; phylum Mollusca; class Bivalvia; order Myida; family Dreissenidae; genus Dreissena; species Dreissena rostriformis. Next base: position 79,239 of record VMBQ01002260.1, read on the forward strand.
ACTATTAAAATAATGAGCTGATCACTATTAAAATAATGAGCTGATCACTATTAAAATAATGAGCTGATCACTATTAAAATAATGAGCTGATCACTATTAAAATAATGAGCTGATCACTATTAAAATAATGAGCTGATCACTATTAAAATAATGAGCTGATCACTATTAAAATAATGAGCTGATCACTATTAAAATAATGAGCTGATCACTATTAAAATAATGAGCTGATCACTATTAAAATAATGAGCTGATCACTATTAAAATAATGAGCTGATCACTATTAAAATAATGAGCTGATCACTATTAAAATAATGAGCTGATCACTATTAAAATAATGAGCTGATCACTATTAAAATAATGAGCTGATCACTATTAAAATAATGAGCTGATCACTATTAAAATAATGAGCTGATCACTATTAAAATAATGAGCTGATCACTATTAAAATAATGAGCTGATCACTATTAAAATAATGAGCTGATCACTATTAAAATAATGAGCTGATCACTATTAAAATAATGAGCTGATCACTATTAAAATAATGAGCTGATCACTATTAAAATAATGAGCTGATCACTATTAAAATAATGAGCTGATCACTATTAAAATAATGAGCTGATCACTATTAAAATAATGAGCTGATCACTATTAAAATAATGAGCTGATCACTATTAAAATAATGAGCTGATCACTATTAAAATAATGAGCTGATCACTATTAAAATAATGAGCTGATCACTATTAAAATAATGAGCTGATCACTATTAAAATAATGAGCTGATCACTATTAAAATAATGAGCTGATCACTATTAAAATAATGAGCTGATCACTATTAAAATAATGAGCTGATCACTATTAAAATAATGAGCTGATCACTATTAAAATCTGCTCATTCTTTTTTTATTGAGCCTCACTCTGAGAAAACTGGGCCTCATGCACTTGCACTTTACAGCAGTGCTTCCCTTGCATCAGGCAAAAACAAGCGTATAATTGGAATTGTTGTGGTTCAAACCTCATTTATTTACAGGAATGAATACACTTTACTGTAGAGGGTAATTGAGCCTCTCCCTGGGAAAACGGAGCTTAAAGGGACTTGTTCACAGATTTTGGCTCGTTTTGAAGTTTGTCATTCAATGCTGTAAATTGATAAATGTAAACATTGGAACTAAATAGCTCCAGTATAAAACAAGATGAAAAGTAAAAGAAAGAAAAAAAAGTCATCCACACCAGGACTCGAACCACTGACCATTTGAGAAAAAGGCTAGCAATCCTCATAATGTCACAAAGTATAAGGGTAACAACAGAACTCTCCAAATTATTCAATCATTTTGCGTTTGTAAAGCTTAATAATTGTCAGGTTTTAAAATCGTCAACAGATGCATATAATAGATATTTTAGAGCATGGTTCATGTTCAGTATTACTTTTTCTTCGCAAATATCATAAATTCAACGAAAAATTTGCAGATCTGAAACCATTTTTTTCAATTTTGTCAATTTACCAAAACGCGAAGAAGTCCCTTTAATGCATGTTCATAAAGTGTCATCCCAATTTATCTAGTTCAGTCCACACAGGCTAATCAAATACAACACTTTCCACTTATAAGGTATTTTTCATTTAAAGGAAGTTTCTTCAGCAAAACTCTAGGTTAGGTGGAAAGTGGTGTCCCTGATTAGCCTGTGCAGACTGCACAGGTTGATCTGGTACAACACTTTAGGCACCTGCATTATGACCCATTTTCCAACAGCAAGGCCCAATCACTTTCTACATTAAAGTGTATTAATTGCTGTAAATAAACGATGTTTGAGCCACAACAATTTCATTAATACCCTTGTTCATGCCTGATGCAAGACAAGCAATGCTGTATAGTGCAAATCATATTCAGTAGTTATTCACTTTCAGTTCTTTATTACTTCTAACAAAACTGCATACAGTCAGCCTTCTTATTTTGAAGTCTTAAAGCCAGAGAAAAAAATACTCTGAAATAACAATTATTCTAATTTAACATTATAGGTAAGCGGTATGATAATTATAGTTTTAAAGACCCATTAACACTCAAAATCAACGAATATTTTGTAAAATATTTCGTAAAATAAAATTAACCCATACAAAAATCAGTTTTCCTCATAGCAATAGCCAAAATTTCAACGCCAGATGTGTCCTGGTAACATAGATTTAAGGAGATACAAAATGCTCGTTTTTATTTTTTTGTGGCACACCTATATTCCATTTTAATTTCCCGAAACGTTAACTATTCATACGACACACAAACACTTAACATGGTACATTAACATGTGTTGAATATATTGTCTCACCAAAAAAAAGCGGACTGCGCAGGCTAATCTGTTTACCCAGAACACAGCTCCAAGCTCAATCCACCTACCTGAAATGCCTCACAGGTTTCTCCAGCAGGTCTGTGGTGCGAGCCTTGTACATGTCCAGCTCCTCCGTCTCCATGGTAGCCTCCAGCGCTGCCAGGGCCTGCGCAGGCTGGATCTGGACCACATCAGATATGTGTTGCTATTGGAAACTACCCAGTATACAGCGGGACCCAGCTGACATTATTTCAGTGTGATTGGTTTAAAAACCCAGTGGTTTATGTGTGCAAATATTGCATATACAGAACACTTTATTCTTGTGAATTTTACACAATAGTGACAAATAATACCCCCAAACACTGCATGTTTGAAGTATGAAACAAATTGATACCAAAAAACTTGCCTTTGGGGCTTACCCAGTTTTTAACACGGGGGCATGGTTTTACAAAAACTTTGTAGAGGATCATTGTACAATTTTATACACAAATAGATCATTTAGGTTTCTGAGAAAAATATTTTTAAAGTAATTTTGATATCCATGTTTATTTAGCTCATGTGACCCCCAGTTTTGACCCTGTTGACATGATTTGAACAATACAATGTAACAAACCAAATATAAAACCTCTAGGCCTTGTGTTTCAGAGCAAAATATGTTTATGTTATATAAGTCTATAAAACCTTGTGACCCCCAGGGCATGGTCTGTGTAAACCAAAGGGCATAATACAACAAAACATTGTGGAGGACTTCTATACAATGTAACATATCAAATATAAAACCTGCAAACCTTGTGGTTTTTAAGTTATTTTGCTAATAGGTTATATAAATAATAGTGAAATCATATAAAGACTATGTAGACAAAGGGGGATAACTTCAGTAATTTTTGTAGAATGATAAAATCGCTTATGTATAGCTTTATGACAAAAGCAACAATTCACATTTGAAAGTTGTACATGGATAGTTTAGGACAATGCTTGCAGGAATATTCAGGGGGTATAATAATTATTACAAATCACTTAAAACATTCATTGTAATTGTACAAAAACCCTGTTAATATTTATACAAATTTGCCTTTAATAATATGATTAATGATCTTCATCTTGTCACTTGATTTATATAATAAAAATTGTTCACATACACAATGAATGGCACAATATGACAGTACTGACCTGAAAGAAGTAATTTGAAGCCAGTCCCGGTCCTGCAATTCTTCGCGCCACAAATCCGTCACTGGCTGGTACACGTGCCCGACTTTTGATCACGATATTATACATGGCCGTGTCCCACAGTCCACGCAATCCTCGACGTAACACCCCAACTAACAAAGGAAGGAAATGTTTGTTTCTTTGGTGTTAATTCTTTATTTTATTTTTATTTTACGTTCAATTTTTTATTTTTAGTTTTCTGTGTGCATATTTTATTTTCTCCGTATGACATAACATACATACATACAAGCATGTTATATACAGAGTATTTTAAGTACAGTAACTTGATAGGTACATACATAAAGATGTAAACAAAAATTCATTTAAAATGTATAGAGTTGGTGTTCATTATTTGCAATACATTTTTTTTTTTTATTAATTACAAGCTGATATACACAAAAATGTTACATTATGATGAATATTTTGTAATTTTACAATTGTTTTTTTTTACCTTCATTTATCTCCGATTACTTAAATATACAGTGTAGTAAAATTATACTTTTGTGCATCTCAGACCCAGGGGGTTTATAAGTAATAGTAATATACTGGCATAAACGCAGACAAAACATGTATTATAAGCCATTCCAGTCTAGTCAAACCTTTCCCGCTAAAAAGCATGAAAATGGCTATGTGCAACCAGCATAAAACCAGAACAGCCTGCAAGTAACTCGCAGGCTGCTAAGGTTTTATGCTGTTTGCTGCTCATCATTATCTAAGGGTTTGAAATGGAGCCTTTAAAACTTGAATTAAGTACGAAATGTCTTTCATTTAATTTGATTGTCTTAGGGATTAAAAATTCGTCAAAATGGGTATCTATGCGGTAAAGGGGTAACTCCTACTCACATAGGCTGATACCCATAGCAGTGAGGGGACACGCCACAAACCCGAACAGTGTGGCAGCTATCGGCTGTAAGGTGCCCAGCACTAGGAACCTCCAGAGTAACACATCCAGCAGGATAAAGATCTTATTCTGGTTCCCTGCATCAGACATACACATCACATGAGGCCGGGACTTTTATTAATAATCTTGTCAACTGATAAGGGCTGTATAGCAAAAGAACTCAAGTAGTTTTTTATCTGTATGCTTAAATAAGCTTGAATAAGTCATTTTGTCCTAGCATTCTATTTCATGTTGAAATGAAATCCTAATTTTTTTTCTATATGAGCCTTGCTCTGGTTAAACCAGACTTAATGCATGTGCGTTAAGCATCGTGCATAAAGACGCCAAATTCCACTTAGACTGGACTTTCATTTACAAGCGACTTCCTTAAAGCGGGACTGTACGATTTTTATATGTGTTAAATTTTAATATATTGATAAAATTATGTTACGATGACACAAAATAGGCAATACAAATTATACATTGAAGACGAATTTCATAAAATTCAGCAAAGACAAGTTAGAGCTGGTTAAAGCCGATGCCGACACTTTTACTTGTATTTGTTAGGAAATAAAATTGTGTCTTTGTGTCGTATGAACGAATCTGCACTAAAACTAAATTTAGATTCACATTGTACATGCATTATATATTGCTGGCGAATTTGGCTGGAAGCCATTTTCAATTTCAGATTTAAATATCTGGCTTATTTCGCATTTTTTGACACATGTTCTTCTTAACTTTTATTTTAATTTATATTGAAATATATATATATATACTAATTTTTAACACATTTTATAAAAAATCATAAATATTTGACAAAATCGTACAGTCCCGCTTTAAAACAAAAATTCCATAAAGACGGAAAGTGTTGTCCCTGATTAGCCTGGGCAAACTGCACAAGCTAATCTGGGACGACACTTTCACACATGCAGTAAGCCCCTTTTTCCAAGAGTGTGGCTCAAATGCATATTACAGTTAAGTGTTGATTTCGATTGGTTGAATGTTTGAGGTCAAGACACAAAAATAACACTTTTGAGTGTTCCTAAACGAAAAGAAGAAACCCATAATAATTTTACAAATGAAGATATATTCACAAGCTTTGAGACGTCTTACATTTTCAACAAAAATTAAAGTAAAAGGCCATTTTTTTATATTATCTGAAAATATGCTTGCCAAAAGTAGATGATAAAAGTAAAAAAGGTTACCTGGGCTGTCCAAATCATACACCAGGAAGCAGAAGCAGTGAAACAGAAGTGACATCACAGGCACCCTGGAAAACCAGAATGAGAAATCGGCAGTGGAAACCAGAATCAGATATTGGCCGTGGAAACCAGATTGTAATAATTGCAGCGGCAGCAATTTCATAGCATCAGAGGCAGCATTTCATCATTTTACAAGCTCCTTGTAAGGTTAAAACATATAAGCCACGCTATGGGAAAATGGAGCTAACTCAGATTAGCATGTGCAGTCGACACAGGCTAATCAAAGAAGACACTTTCCGCTCTTATAATATTTTTTGCTTAAAGGAAGTCTTTTCTTAGCGAAAACCCAGTTAAGGCGGAAAGTGTTGTCCCTGATTTGCCTGTGCAGACTTCACACCTTATTCTGGGACAACATTTTACGCACATGCATTCCAGCGGTCTACTATCCGAGTTAACCCACCAGGTTTTAAAGAGAGCTCATTGTAAGAACCATAACGTTCATGTTAGAATTTGGGGCCAAACGTCAAGCGTATGTTTCGCACATGTATTTATTTGCTTTTATGTTAACAGACCAGATGTAAACATAAAGGGATACTATGGTCGGTAGGATTGATATATTATTCAGTATAAAATTGTTTATATCCTTTTATTTATTGTATTAGAAATAGTGACTCATATTTTATTTTATTGACATTTTATTATATGATAAGTGATAAGATGTGGATGACAATGTATTTGTATATTTGCTGTTTTATGAACATGCCAAAAAGTTAATGCTTTTTAATTATTAAATTATTTGTCTATTTGTATACATGTATATTTATATAAAAACAAATTCTCTATTTATGGTAAAAAATCAGCATGATTTAGAAATAAAAGGTTTAACCCTTCATACTCAACATCTTCCTTGTGAGATTCAAGTCTGCTACACTCATATTAGCCTCATTCTTGGAAAACTGGGCTTAACCCTTTGCATGCTGGGAAATTTGTCGTCTGCTAAAATGTTGTCTGCTAAATTTCTAAAATTAGCATTTTCTTCGATTTAAAAAAAATAATACTATCAGAATAGCAAACAGTTTGGATCCTGATGAGACGCCACGTTCTGTGGCGTCTCATCTGGATCCAAACTGTTTGCAAAGGCCTTCAAAATCCGGTTCCAGCGCTCAAAGGGTTAATGCATGGGAATAGGGTCATCCAAGATGAGCCCTTGCGGTCGGCACAGGCTAATCGAGGACAACACTTTCCCCCTTTATGGAATTTTTTGTTTAAATGAAGTTGCTTCTTAACAAAAATTCTGACAGAAAGTGTCGTCTCTGATTAGCCGGTGCAGACTGCACAGGCTAATCTGTGACAACACTTAACAAACATGATGTATGCCCTGTTTTCCCTGAGCAAGGTTCTTAATACGACGTTTGACACCTACCAAACTGGTGACGAGATGGCGAGACCCAGAGACGAGGTTGACACAACAACGCACAGGACGGGGAAGGATACAACCAGCAGAACACTGCCACACACGCCCTTGACAAAGTAGTTCCAAAAGCGGTTCAGGTGACGGGTCACACCCTTGCCCAGGAAGCCTGAATATGACATTTTAGATCATTAATGTTTGAACACTGCATTAAAAATATTTTAGAGAAAAGTGTTGCATGCATTTATGTGATCTTGGATAACAAACAATGGGGATAACTTATTAAAACAAGAGCACTGCCTAGCGGGTGCAGACCGCTCATCTATTTGTCAAAGTATGAATTAAATCTGATCATAAATAAAGAAGTTATGGCAATTTTAGCAAAATTGTGGGGGTGTGGTCATTTATTACATTATCTTTCAAAAATGAAAACAATTATAATAAATATTTGTGTTTTTTTTTAACCAGGTTTCAAAAAAAAAATGTATGGGGGGAGGGGGGGGAGGGGTTGAGAGGGTGGTATAGTGTGGGGTGTGGTCATTTATTAGATGATCTTTCAAAAATAAGAAGAAAATGTGGAAACAAAAATGGGGGGATTCTGGGTTGGGGCGTGGGGGATGGTTTGGGTCGAGTCTATTGTGGTATGTCAGGTAAGTGTTGTCAAAGTATGAATCAAATCTGATCATAAATAAAGAAGTTATGGCAATTGTAGCAAAATTTAATACTTTGACCTTGACAGTCAAGGTCATTCAAAGGTCAAGGTCAAATTCATCTTGCCAGGTACAGTACCCTCATAATAGTAAGAAAGTATTTGAAGTTTGAAAGCAATAGCCTTGATACTTTAGAAGTAAAGTGGATCTAAACACAAAATGTTACCAAATATTCAAAGTTACTAAGTCGAAAAAGGGCCATAATTCTGTCAAAATGCCATTAAGGGTTACATAACTTTGCCTGCACAGTCCCCTTATGATAGTTAGCAAGTGTCCCAAGTCTTAAAGCAATAGGTATGATACTTTAGTAGTGGACCAAAACACAAAACTTAACCAAATTTTCAATTTTCTAAGTATAAAAGGGGCCATAATTCTGTCAAAATGCCAGTCAGAGTTACATAACTTTGCCTGCACAGTCCCCTTATGATAGNACAAACCAAATATTTAACCTTATGTATAAGCCTTGTGTTTAAGAGCAAAACATGTTTTTGTTATATAAGTCTATAAAACATTGCGACCCCCAGGACATGTTCTGTTTAAACCAAGGGGCATAATACAACAAAACTTGTGGTGGACTTCTATACAATATTACATATCATTTATATAACCTGCAAACATTGTGGTTTCAGAGAAGTTATTTTGCTAATAGGTTATATCAATAATTATGAAATCATAGAATGACTATGTAGACAAAGGGGAATAACTTAAGTAATTTTTGTAGAATAATAAAATTGCTGTGCATTCAAAATAGTTTAGGACAACGCTTGCAGGAATATTCAGGGGGTATAATAATTATTACAAATCATTTAAAACATAAATTGTAATTGCCATACGTCCCGGATCGTCCGGGACAGTCCCGGAAATGCATACCCTGTCCCGCAGTCCCGGAAATCTGTTAAATGTCCCGGATTTTATTAAAACCTGTATGTTCCTTATCTTAGCATACAAAATCTGTGCTTGCCACTAATATTGCGTCGTCTCCAAAGCAATGCCTGTCCGATTAGGCAATTACGCTACGTGTCAAGGGAAGGGGCCAAGGTCCCTTATTTTTTTATTTTTTTTCAAGTACATCTATTCAAATATACTGAATTATGAAAAAAAGCAATGAATATAGTTCAGTCAGTACAAATGTAGTAATGAGAGAGTAAGTAAAAAAAATCCTCATAAAAGGGAAACACCGCGAAAATTCCCCTTAATAAGGGACCTGGGCCCCTTCCCCTGATGGCCAGATAGGGCCCTGTCTGCAAATCGTCACTTGATCTATATAACAAAATTGATCACATTAACAATGAATGGCACAATATGACAGTACTGACCTGAAAGAAGTAATTTGAAGCCAGTCCCGGCCCTGCAATTCTTCGCGCCACAAATCCATCACTAGCAGGTACACGTGCCCGACTTTTGATCACGATATTGTACATGGCCGTGTCCCACAGTCCACGCAATCCTCGCCTCAACACCCCAACTAACAAGGGAAGGAAATGTTTGTTTCTTTGGTGGTCATTATTTATTTTATTTTTATTTTACGTTTTGTATGCTTTTTTATTTTCTCTGTATGATATTACATACAAACATACAAGCATATTATATACAGAGTATTTTAAGAACAGTAACTTGACAGATACATACATTAAGATGTAAACAAACATTCATATAAAATTTATAAGAGTTGGTGTTCATTATTTGCAATACATATTTTTTTTTATTAATTACAAGCGGATATACACAAAAATGTTACATTATGATGAATATTTTGTAATTTTACAATTGTTTCTTATGACCTTCATTTATCTCACATTCCTTAAAGAACCAGTGTAGTAAAATTATACTTTTGTGCATCTCAGACCTAGGGGGTTTATAAGTTATAGTAATATACTGGCATAAACGCGGACAAAACACATATTATAAACCATCCCAGTCGAGTTAAACCTTTCCCGCTAACTAGCATGAAAATGGCTATGTGCAACGAGCATAAAACAGAACAGCCTGCGCGTAACTCGCAGGCTGTTCAGGTTTTATGCTGTTTGCTGCTCATCGGTATCTAAGGGCTAGAAATGAAGCCTTTAAATCTTGAATCTAGTACGAAATGTCTTTCATTTAATTTGATTGTCTAAGGGACTACAAATGCGTCAAAATGTGTATCTATGAGGTAAAGGGGTAACTCCTACTCACATAGGCTGATACCCATAGCAGTGAGGGGACACGCCACAAACCCGAACAGTGTGGCAGCTATCGGCTGTAAGGTGCCCAGCACTAGGAACCTCCAGAGTAACACATCCAGCAGGATAAAGATCTTGTTCTGGTTCCCTGCATCACACATACACATCACATGAGCCGGGACCCTTAATAATCTTGTTCTAGCAGTCCTTTTTAATGTTGAAATGAAATCGTGCTTATTTTTCTATATTCATTAGCCTACTAACTAAAGCTCAGTCTTAGTCTGAACTTAAATAAAAATTAACCTCGCTCTGGGAAAATCTGACTTAATGATTGTGCGTAAAGTATTGTCCCAGATTAGCCAATGCAGTCTGCACAGACTTATCAGGGATGACACTTTCCTGCATTTATGTAATTTTTCATTTAAAGGAAGTCTCTTCTAAACGAAAATCATGTCTAGGCAGACTGCACAGGCTAATCTGAGACGACACTTAAAGCATTTGTAATAAGCTCCTTTTTTCCAGAGCAAGGCTCAAATGCATGTAACATTTTGCTCGGTTGAATGTTTCAGGTTACCCACAAAAACAACAGTTTCGAGTATTCCTTGACAAAAGATAGATAAAAAAAAAAAAAAANAAAACAAATGAAAACAGATTCACAACCTTCGAAACCTCTTACATTATCACCAAAAATTTACATTTAAAGCCATTCTATTATACTTTTTGATAATGTGCATACCAAAACTAGATGATAAAGTAAAGCAGGTTACCTGGGCTGTCCAAATCATATACCAGGAAGCAGAAGCAGTGGAACAGAAGTGACATCACAGGCACCCTGGAAAACCAGAATGGGATATTGTAAAATCTTTATTATTGATGCGCATTAATTTTTGTTGATTTCGTAGGTTGATTGATCTAAGAGTTTAACAAAAATACATTGGAAATAACCAATGGAAATTCCTCATTTTTTTCAAAAACCAAAAAATCCAGGAAATTACGTGTTTCATAAAGTCATTTTTTTTAAAACCACACCATTTCATGGCGAATTCTATAAACGATTTTACAGTGTTGGCCTGTGCAGTCCACAAAACTTATCAGGGACGATACTATCCGCTTTTATGGAATTTTTTGTTTAATGAAGTCTTTTCTTAACAAAAATCCAGGTGGAAAGTGTTGTCCCTGATTAGCCTGTGCAAACCACACATGCATTACCCCAGTTTTTTCCAAAACAAGGCACACATTATGCCATTTGACACATACCATACTGGTGACAAAATAGCCAGACCCAGAGACGTGGTTGACACGACAACGCAAAGGACGGGGAAGGATACAACCAGCAGAACACTGCCACACACGCCCTTGACAAAGTAGTTCCAGAACCGGTTCAGGTGACGGGTCACACCCTTGCCAAGGAATCCTGAAAATGACATCCGGGTAATAAATTTGTGAAAACTGCATTCAAAAATTTTCCAGAATATTTTGAAGAAAGTGTAGCATGCATTTATGTGATCTTGGATAACAAACCATGGGGCTAACTAGTTTAAAACAAGAGATGTGTTTGTCAGAAAACACAATGCCCCCTACTGCGCCGCTTTGATTTTTATTTTTTTATTTTACCTTTGACCTTGAAGGATGACCTTGACCTTTCACCACTCAAAATGTGCAGCTCCATGAGATACACATGCATGCCAAATATCAAGTTGCTATCTTCAATATTGCAAAAGTTATGACCAATGTTTAAGTTTTCGGACGGACGGACAGACAGACGGACGGACAGACAGACTGACGGACAGTTCAACTGCTATATGCAACCCTACCAGGGCATAAAAACGTTCATAGAAATCATCTTGATTAGGCAATTCAACAAGATTTTTATTATTTTAACACTGATTTGCTTTAGAATGGTATTACAAGTTTCGCATAAAGCCAAGAAACCAAAAATCAGGAGGAGCTAAATCAAATAACTTGGTATTTGTCACAGTGATCTCCTCTAGTCTGCTTACAAACTTGAACTAGATAACCCTCAGATAGAACATTAAACAAATGCAATATATCACATCAAGCACTCACAATTTGTCAACAACAAAAATGTAATTTGGGAAAATTATATTCTTATGTGACAAAATGTTACTGCCTTCTGCTTATTGTGGAAATAACAGTAATTTTATTCCAAAGCCTTGGTATTTTATAGCCTCCCACTTTTTGTGGCATAACAATAGTTTCACATCTTAGCCTCAGAATGTATAAACCTTGTTCTGGGAAAACTGGGCTTTATGCATATGCATAAAGTGTCGTCCAAGATAAGCCTGTGAAATCCACACAGGCTAATCAGGGACGACACTTTCCACCTAGACTAGTTTTTTTCTAATAAGAGACTTGCTTTAAACGAAAAATACCATTTAAGCTGAAAGTGTCGTCCCTGATAAGCCTTGCAGACTGCACAGACTAATCTGGGAAGACACTTTCCGCCCATGCATTAAGCCCAGTTTTCCCAGCAAGAAGCATGTATAAAGATAGTGCTAGCACCTCTATCTGGGGCAGTCTCGAAGTCCGTCCTGGACTTGCGCACACTGTTCCAGATTGCCGCCAGGCGGGACACAAAGGTTTGTGTTGTAGAGGACTCATCAAGGTACAGCTTACCCTGCAATGTTCAACAGAACCTTCATTTATCTGATTCAAAATATTAAATAAGATAAGATTGATCAGATAAGAATATTAACTTCCCATGTATCATTTTTGTAAAGGCTCTTCTAAACGAAGATCAAGACTAGGCGGAAAGTTTTGTCCCTGATAGGTTGTGCGGACTGCAGGCCTGTGGGGACTGCACAAGCTTATCTAGGATGACGGTTGACACACATGTATTTAGCCCCGTTTACCCAGAGTGAGGCTAAAATATACGCTACTTTAAACACAGGCTTACCCAAGAACAAAAGGGCTCAATATGGCCCTCAATTATTCACCTGGCTCTGTCTTATAAAAGATCGTATGACAAATTTAAGTTTCAACTGAATGTTAAGTTCAAAGCTTATAATTTATGCTGAATATGTTGCTTAACTTAGAAAGACGTGAAATGTAGAAATGAATGAGAATCATAATTATGTGTGATTCTTCTAAAAAAATTGGATCATAATTTATATTTGTCTTTTGATATTTAATGGGACCCAGATTCAGAATCATCATATAAGACTAAGTGAGTAAAAATAATGCTTTTCATTTCATTCCATAAAATCATTGTTGTTGTATATTTTTTTGTTTCAATTACACATGTATAGGATCACATTAAACTTCACATGCTAATCTGGGATGACACTTTAAGCACATGCTTCCTTACAGCAAGGCTTATTTATTTGTTTTAGTACTTACATCTCTGTCTGAAACAATCCTGTTTGGCATAAAGGGTCGAGGGAACACAAGGGCTCGCAAGCTGAAAGGGCTGCACCAGGGGACGACCAGCTGAAAATGAATGGTTTTCAAAGTACAATCCATACAAAAGTGGTATGCCAAATTCCTTTTTATCTAACAACTCAAACAAGACGCCCAAAGGCCCTAGGTCACTCACCTTACAAAGGTTATTTAGCATCAACTTTTTTACTATTTTTAGCAACATTGACCTTGACCCAACTGACCCCAAAGGATGGGTCTCCATGCAAGCTTGTAATATACAAACTTTAATTGTCGATGCCAACTGAAGTTACTTATCGGCAAACACAAACTTTAACAAAAATGTTGGAAGTACAAAAGGGGCATTATTCTGATAAAATGCAGGTAAGAGTTATGACCTTTGGTAAGTGACCATATTAAATAATCACAAAGACATATATTGAGTTTTCATGAAAATTCTTTGGTCAATAATGTAATACCCAGTTGTTGCATGCCAATGTTAACCTGAATTTTCTTAGTACAAAAGGGGCATAGCTAGCCTAAATGACAGGTAAGAGTTATGAGCCTTCGTCAGTGACCACAAATGATGATCCCAAAGACTTGTGTGACGTTTCATTTAAATATCTGAAGTTGTTTCAGAGATATGAACATGTTACACACAAACCTCCACCAGAATTTTATAATTTGGGTAAACCTCAACCTGACTTTTATAAGTACAAAAGCGGGGCATAATTATTTTAAAAGGCAGGTGACACAGACAGTCATAAAACTTGGTCAGTGACTGATTATATCACCCTTAACTGAACACATATGTAAAATTCTATTTCACTATCTGTAGTAGATATAGAGATGAAGTTGTTGCAGCCAAACATTCACATCAATTTTCAAAGCGCAATACGGGGTAAAAGTGGCTGTTATTGCAGATCAGAGTTATCGAACTTGGTCAGTGGCTTCACCAAATGACCTAGAACACCTTAGAAGTTTCCATGGAATAGGAGTATTAAAAACAGTGATATGGAGTGGTTGTACGCAAACCTTAACCATAGCATTAAACAGACGCCAACGCTTACAGGGTGAGTAGCATAGCTTGGTGAACCGTCTAGCTTATAAAAATTTGAAAATTATTTGTTTGGTCTTTCTGGCAAGAATAAACCAGAAGCTGTAGTAACTATGGTTACCCCGAAGAAGAACATAGAGTTCCAGGTCCATGACCATGTACGGTGAAAGGAGTTCAGCCATCTCCACATGGGGTAGGTGGTGCTGGTCTTGTGCTTCGTCTCCTTAGTGATCACGTAACTCTGCAAGTACACACCATCATGTGACCAAACACATCCGATGAAACAGAGCCTTGTTCTGGGAAAACTGGAGATTATGCTTGTGCATGAAATTTCCTCCAATATTTGGCTGTGAAGTCTGCACAGGCTAATCAAGGACACTTTCCGCTTTTCTTGAATTTTTTGTTTAAAAGAAGTCTCTTCTAAATGAAAATCGAGTCTAGATGGAAAGTGTCATTCCTGATTAGCCTGTGTGGACTACACAGGCTAGTCTGGCACAAAAGTTTATGTACATGCATACAACCAAATTTTCCCAGAACGAGGCTCATATTTTCACATTTCTGCCTCTGTTGTTCAAGGTTAATTTTGCTCTGTTGTTCAAGGTTAATTTTGTTTCAGTGAGATTCACTAGTACTTCTACAATCTTATATCCATGCTCTTACACACAAACAAGGTTGATATTAAAACAAATTTTTATAGTAAAATTCATTTTAATTGGTAAATACTTACCTGCTATCAGATAGCTACTTATCCTGAAGGGGTCGTATTTTATCCGGAAACTTTCTGGTCGAATCCCACATTTGTCAGATGCCCGGATTAGTTAGCAGGTCGGAACGGTCACATAGTGCAGTGCAACCTCTTCACCAAAACGGAATTACCCACAAATCACTCTTCTTCCAATAAATATAATATGAAAAATATTAGGCGAAGAGCGGGGTGGGAGGTGGGACTTAACGATAGCAGGTAAGTATTTACTAATTAAAATGAATTTTACTATAAAAATTTGTTTTAATAGCATAAATACGTTACCTGCTATCTGATAGCTGATTTTGCAGCTGCGGCGGGAAGGTTCGCGTATAGCTCCCCAATACCCATCCGAGCAGAACCCATATACAGGGTTATCAGCTAATGATAGCAGAACCCATATCAAGGGTTATCAGCTTATCTTCGTTCGTACGGTATTGACATGACTTCTCGGATAAGAGTAAGTATGTCAATTTTGTAGAAGACACCGCCGTTTGTGGACCCACAAGGGGGCCCAACAAAAACCAGTAGTCTTGTAGGCACTCAAGAGAACGAAGATTAAAGGAGGGGAAGGTGGTCGGCATCCTCCAGAAAGCATATAGGAGCGAGTCAGACAGTAGGCTGTAATAATTATACGCCCACGAAGATGACAGAGCTCGTAATTCATGCGGTCTGCTCTTAAAAAGGGATGAATCCCTAGATGAGAGAGAAGAGTAAGCCTTTAGTAGTAGAGGCTACCCAACGAGAATAGAAGCCGAAGACACATCGCCCCCCCCCCCTTTTTAAGGTAATGAAGAGTATCTTTCGAGAATATCGAATGGACTTAACTCTACTGATGTAGAACTTCAAAGCCCTGAATGGGCAGAGGAGTCTATCTTCATCTTCATGTCCACAAGTTCTAGAAAGACTTGGGACCTTGAAGGTTTAGAAGCCATATAGGGGAGTTGATATTAGCAAGGAGTCCCAGCTGCCACAACAATTGGCCTTCTACGACAGAAAGAGCATGAATTTCACTTCTCAGTTTGACTGAAGCCATAGTAAGAAGGAAAACGGTCTTCCAGGTTAGGAACTGTTAAGAAGCCTGATGAAAGGGTTCATAGGAAGCCTAGTAAGCTAACAATGAACGCAAATCAAATCCCATTAAGGGGTAAGGGAACGTTGAAGTTCCATGGCTATGATCAGTTCCGAATTGGCTGGGTCATCACAGACTTGTGATGAATACGAAAAGCCAAGGTATGCGAAGGCATAGATCTGTATCCTTTGATGGAGCTAAGAGAAAGTTTCTTATCATCAAAGAGATAGATTGGAAAAATCCCTTATGCGTCTAGCAGAGGGATTGAGGGATCAATATGCCCTCGAATACACCAGTCAGAGAAGAGCTTCCAGAGAGCTCGTAGACTGTTTTGGTGGACTTTCTCATTGCAGAGGCAACGAGGGTTGAAGCCCTAACAGAAAAATAGTTTCTTCTGTAGGGATATCAGATAACGGACAGACGTGTAGTGGAACATGTCTGGATCCGCATGAAGTCTGCCTCTATGAAATAGAAGATCTGACCTATGATGAAGTTTCCTGGACAGTCGACCAGGAGACTGAGAAGGTCGTTGAACCAGAATCTCCTGGGCCACCAGATAGATTCTGGCAAGAGCTCACCCTGATTTCTCCAAGATATGGGAAAATAATGGGTTAGAGATAAGAGCAAGCGCCCAGTTAGTCCCAAGCGAACGAAAGGGCGTCTACAGCCCACGCTGCTGGAACATTAAATGGACTCACGTACAGAGGAAGTCTGTGGTTGTCTCTGGTCGCAAACAGGTCGACCATTGGATAACCGAACGTGAGAAAAATCTGGTTGGCCACTTTCTGATTAAGTGTACAATCAGAAGGAAGGAACTAGTGTTGCGAGACAAACCGTCCGCCAGGGCGTCGAGACGACCTGGTATATTAGGACGAGAAAGAGATGTTGAGGCTCTTTCAAAGAACGAGTAAGTTCCTGGTTTACAGACACATGGAGTGGGAGTGTGTCCACCCTTGTGCCTGAATGTAAGCTACGACTGATGTGTTGAATGTTGACACAATCACACAGGAGTCCTGAAGTTGTGATTGGAAATGAGATACAGTCTAGATAAAACTGCTCGCAGTTCGAGATTGTTGATGTGCAGGTGATACTCCTGAGGAGACCACATACCATACATTATCAGGCTAAGTGGTTCCAGGTGAGCGCCCCCACATTCCTTGCTTGCATCCGTATGAGATGTAAGGAAGATTGCGGTGGAAGAAGCGGTACTCCTGCTTAGAGTCTCATAGTCTAGCCACCAATGAAGGAGGAGGACTAAGGACGGAGGAAGGGAATCTGTGTAAGCAGATTGTCCTGAAACCATTTCCAACAAGCTGAGAGATAGTGCTGAGGAGGACGAAGGAAGAGACGTCCCAGCAAAATGAACGGTGACCGGACCGGTGTAAGACCGACCGGTTTCCGAAGACACGTGGTCAAGAACGGGTGGGGAAAAGTCACGGCAAGCCGAACTGTCCCACTCTGACCAGAAATGAAAGTCGGTTAGACTAGAAAAGTGTTGAACACTTAAGTCTATGACTGGTCTCCTAGAGCCGCTTTCCTTATGAATCAGGAAAAGGCGACTGTAAAAACCTGGCGATCATTATGGGGCAAGGAAGAGAGGATGAGGTCTCTCCGAAGCCTTAACATCTCAGACATTGACGACGCAGCATTGTGTGATAATACTGCGTAGTACGTGAAATGTGTATCAACAAGGCACGGAGCTCCTCTGGGATTGAATCAGAGAGCTCCCAAACCATGTCTGAGGCTGTGGCTGCCATAAGATCTAGCTGGTTAGCCAGAACTATGGAACGGCGTTCTCTAAGCTCCCAATTTTCCAACAGGGAATAAGGGACTGCTGTATGGGTAGATGATGAAGGCATTGTAAGGGACAGCTTACTAATGTCAGCATCAGGAACCGGAAGTTTGGAAAGGTCCAAACCGGTAGAAGGGTCGGGTACCGGGGCCTTATAACTTTTCCAGCCGTCCATCTGTTTAGGCTCCGTCAGCTCCTTTGGGGCTTTCCATGGAGATGGCGAAGGCTTATTGGCTGGCTCAAGTGACTGGAATACAGCCATTGTGGAAGAGCCAATAGGAAGGCGGAGATCCACTCGAGAAGTCGCCTTACTTATCCTGCCGGGCTCCCGTCTGCGGGCTACCTGTTCTGTAACGGTAACCGCAGATCCTGTAGGAGACAAGGAAGGGCGGGGGCAGAAGTCCTCATCTAAGGTATGGAACATTAGTTCGTAAACCTGATTGATAGAGGCCAAATAATAAGGTTCGGCCTCATTTGACTCCGAACCCGCCTCAATCGAACCGTCTGCAAGAGCAGTGGTTTGATTGAAACCGGTGGATACAGAAGTGGGAATACTAGATTCATACGCTTCTATCATCAGCGGATCGTTTTCCGGCACCATCAAAGATATAGCTGGAGAGTTAGGTCGATCAGTGATCAAGTCAGCAGACTCACTTTGAATACCAGCGGTGGCTGGTAGAGGATCAGTCGTAATAGGGACAAAGATTCCCGGCGACTGTTGGATCCACAAAGTATTGGGATTTGATGGTGTAGCGGAAGCCCGGGGTATACTTCTATGCAATGTGGAAGAGACCCGTGGGGCTGAAAACGCAGCCGAAGTGGTTAGGTTAACCCCTGTACCTGGAGCCTGATATGTATACGAACTAGTGTTTGAATACAAATTAAGCCCAGTGGTTGTAGGAACGGCTGAAGTGTGTGTTGAGGCCAAAATAGAGGCCGATACACGTGGAAGGAAGTAGCGAGATTCCTCACAGTAGAAACGCGACTGCGTCTACCGTTGTGGAGCACTAACAAAGTCGTGTCAACATCTATGGTGACCGGAACAGTCAGTGACCGGTGACCGGTGCCCAGTGACCGGTCATAGCATGACCGGTGACCGTACCGGTCATCGAATGACCGGTGACCGGACCGGTCATAGCATGACCGGTGACCGGACCGTTCAATGACCAGTGACCAGACCGGTCATCGAATGACCGTTATCCGGACCGGTCAACTGGTCGGTACCCGGTGACTGGTGACCGGTGTCGTCACCGGGCAAGGACCGATGCCTAGCAGAAGCCATGTGGTCGAGGTCGTGTGGGGAAAAGTCACGGCAAACCGAACTTTCCCGACTTTGACCAGACGTCAAAGAGCCACGCTGTCGCGTTTCCGGCTCTTAAACGGTCTTCTTTTGATGTTCCAGGTTCCCTCAGTCCAATCTGCCCAGAAAGGGCAGGTGTTATCCTGGCTACACCCGGTGCACGCAAGGCAGGAATCGTGGAAATCCCACGCTGCTCTTACGTGACCACAAGAACCACGTGTTTGAGGCATATGCCTTAAACAAATAAAAAACAATACAAGAAATATATCGGATAATACACAGAGAATATTTAAATCAACAATTCAAAACTTCTCTTTTGTTCTGTAAACAAAAGCCCAGCGAAAAACACAGCAACGAATTAAGGTCAAGCAAAATGGCTGTTGCATTTAACGCATCCGGAAGAAGAGAGTGTTTTGTGGGTAATCCCGTTTTGGTGAAGAGGTTGCACTGCACTATCTGACCGTTCCGACCTGCTAACTAATCCGGGCATCTGACAAATGTGGGATTCGACCAGAAAGTTTCCGGATAAAATACGACCCCTTCGGGATAAGTAGCTATCTGATAGCAGGTAACGTATTTATGCTATTAAAACATGTAATATAATAAAACAAGAGTGTCAATTGTCACAAGATACGCCCGTTCGAAGGTTTTGGACACAATGCTAAATGCTTGAAATGCACTAAGTGACCTCATGACCTAGTTTTTACCCGACATGACCCATCTTTAAACTTGACCTAAATATTGTCTAGATACAACTTCTGACCAAGTTTGGTGAAAATCGGATGAAAACTATTTGAATTAGAGAGCAGACACTGCTGTGGACGCCGCTGCCACCCGCCCGCCAAAGGTGAAACTATAATACGTCCAGTTTTGAAAAAACAGGCGTATAAAGAAGTTCAGTGGTTGGATATAACACTAGATTCATTTGCCTTTGATATGTGGAAAAGTCTTATGTATATTTTCATTAATTTCTCTAATCAGTACTCTTTCCCAATAAAAATTTACTTTTTAGTAAAGCTTTTACATTGGTAGACTAGAAACTTCACACATTTTGTAAAACCAGTAAAATTTTAGTCCATACAATAAATATGCAATTTTTGTTTGTTTGTAAGTTATAGAATATATGATTGCTGACAGAATAATCAAAATACAATGTCGTAAGCAAACAACAATTCTCTTCACTTTTGATATTTACAAAAAAAACATATTTTTCATTAATAAATTTATGGAGATTCCAGTTAAAAGACAAGCACTTGAAAACAGTTTATACCACATCCCCTGTCTTGGGTAAGCCTCGTTGTTGGTTGACTTCATCCACAAGTTGCGTTGGCACAACCGTTTCCTCCCCGTCCACATGTTTCACTGTCACCCAGTTGCTAGGCAACCAGGTTATCACTCCAAAGACAAACACTCTGTTTGGTACTCGCACTTTTTCGAGTTCTTTCAGAAGCACTGGTTCCCTCTGAATACAAATTTAACACAATTGTAAAACATAAACAATAGAGCAAACAAGTCACAAAATACACCAGTATAAGAGTCTTGGTTACATTTATCAAGTTTGATGATTATAAGAGTAAACTTATTTGAGTTAAGAAACATTAATTTGGCAAATTAAGGATTATTCAAGGCCAAATTTCTGAAAGTGCCTCAGGAGACCTGATTTGTAGTTGTACTTAGCTGCATTTTTTTGGCCCTAAAACATTGTGGCCACGTTTTATAATGACACAACTGAAACTACAGCTAAATTTTGTTATCTCAAACTTGCTTTAGTTGAAGTTTCAGATTATGACGAATTGGACCGTTATTCCCGCCTAAACTCTTTCTTTCTGTACATAGAATAAATACAGTTGTCTCAAGGTTTCAAACAGAAATATTAATTATTTCAAGGTAGTTTCTGTCCCAACAAGTGTTTTCACATCTGTTTAACTCAAAAAGATGATGCTCATTGAAAGATAAACAGAGCAGCGACTTGAATTCTTAACAAATTGCAAATATTTAAGCAACCCTTTTGTCCATTTAAAACCAATGTGTGTAAAAATAAATTTAATTATTCATTGGTTTCCGTTCATTATAAGTAAACATCATTGTTATCTCATATACTGATATGTATTTTGAACAAAATACTTCTAAAAATTCTTAATGCTGATATGTCGAATTACGGTCATCTCAAAGAGATTTGTGAAGTCTTCAAGCTGTTGTTGAGTTAAAGGGCAGACAACTTTCATGCTGACTCAATAAAAGCTATTCAACCCGTTACCAATAAGATACGCACTCTGACACGTTTGTTGTCCCTTAGAAAATCAAATTAAACTTAAGACCTTTCTTCTCTTTGCAAGTTTTAAAGCTTTCATTTTCAACCCTAAGATACTGATAAGCAGCCAAAAGAATAAAACCTGAACAGAATGCGAGTAATGTGCAGGCTGTTCTAGTTGTATGCTGGTTGCATATAGCCATTTTCACTTAGCTTCTAATGAGAGAGAAAGGGTTAAGTTATGAGAGGTGACAATTTTAATTTGACCATTTTTTACAATTCAAGGGCCATCATTCATGAGTGCTTCATATGATCCGGCATGTTATTAAACTTAGCCTATATTTTTTGGCCACAAACATTATAAACAAGTCTTATTATGATCTGATTTTAACTGTATGTGTTAGAAAACGGACTAGGTTAATTTTGTGATTTTTACAATTGAAGGGCAATTATTCATAAAAGCATTACGCCATATGGCTGGTTATCAAATATGGCCGAGTCATTAGGCCAACAAACATTTACACCAAGTTTCACATGATCTGATTTGAACTATTTTAGTAAATGAGCACACATAGTTCTCCTGGAGGCGGCCCAACCCCCCGACCTCTGCCCACCGCATGGGATCCCTTAATAAGCCCCAATATTTAAAAGGGTGTATGAAAATCACAAACAAAATTATCTTATGCAAATATATCCAACTCAACTAATTAAAATAACTTAGACTATCATAATGCTTTGCTACCTTGCAAGCACCATAAATATTTGACATATTTGATAATTTTATTTATCAGCCATCACTAACCATATCACAAAATTTACTGGAGTGTAACCTGTTCCATGGGTAACGTTCCATGCACAGGAGCTATGTGCAAGATTTCCAAAATTGCTCATTAAAGTGACTAACAACTTTCTGACAAAATGCACACATCTATCATACTTACATAAGACATGAAATGAACACAATTTACTGTTATGTAACCTGTTTCAAGAAGTAATAATACCTGGGCAGAAAATATTGCCAACAACTTCCTGTCAAAATTGACTGCGCTCCAGCACACATCTATCATAAAACTCAACTCAAAACATGTCACCAAATTAGCTGGTCTGTAACCAGTTTCATGAAGTTTGGACGAAATTGTGACTGTGACTCAAAACTTACTGTTAAAATGCTCTGCTTCACATCAATCATATTCTGGGCAATACACAAATCAAAACCTGCACAAATTTAACTGGTGTGTAACCTGTTTCATGAAGTTATAGTCCCTGCGCAGGAAGTAGGCAGTCTGGTGTAAATCCTCTTCCTCAGTAAGCGTGATGGCGTCCTCGTGGGCAGACCACAAGTGTTGTAGCACAAACTCCCTCTGAAAATAGGGCTTAAATTAATGTTACAGACATTAANAAAAAAAAAAAAAAAAAAAAAAAAAAAAAAAAACACAGAACAAAACAGTTCAATAAAAATTCAAATAACAATTTAAACAAAGTGAGTACAAAATGATTTAAAATGATTTAAACAAAACAGTTCAATAAAAATGAATAACCTTTTCAAACTACAGCCCATCTGTATGAACAGAACAAGTTTGTAGTTTTTTTAGCTACCTCAAGTGTTCAAACACACTTTAAAGCTACCTCAAGTGTTCAAACACACTTTAAAGCTATCTCAAGTGTTCAAACACACTTTAAAGATATCTCAAGTGTTCAAACACACTTTAAAGCTATCTCAAGTGTTCAAACACACTTTAAAGCTATCTAAGTGTTCAAACACACTGTTATGCTACCTCAAAATTTTGTGTTTGTTCAGTCAACCAGTCTTTGATTTTTGATTTCACAGGGTAGACTTTCTTCAAATCTGCCAATAACTGAAACATCAGGTTACCACTGGTTATTTTTATATAGTTCTACAAACTACAAACATTATATCTACCTGTGCCACTACAGCCTGTAAACAATATTTGTTCAAGACCTATAAAGGCAAATAACCATCCTTATATATATAACAGTTAAGACTTATTAATTTTATAAACCAATCTTATATGTAACTGTGAAGAACTATTTATTCAATTCACCACTCTTACATGTATATCTAGAATGAAAAACCTGTTTATTTGATAAAATCATCATTATTTGTATCAAGACACTTATATAAAACATACAAATATCATTGCAAAATTTACGATTCTAATATGTCACATTAAATAACCCAAATATGACTTTAAACAAAATTCTTTTAATTAATAAACCAACTTGAAAGTATCTCTAGCAGCTTTTGTTGTTTTTTGCTATCCAAGATAAATAAATGGGTATAAATGGGTAAAGACTGTTTTAAATATAATTCTGCATGCACCATATTTTCTGCATACCTGGCCCTTGTACGTCTGCATTTTATTTTCGATGTCCTGGATTGCCTTCACCATCAACATCGCAGCCTTGGCCTGCTGAACAAGGAGGCCACCTGGGCACAGGAAATAACGGTTCAAGAATAGAAATGAGCCTCACTCTGGGAAAACACAAGGTTTAATGCATGTGCGTAAAGTGTTGTCTCAGATTAGCCTGTTCAGTCTGCACAGGCTAATTAGGGACGACACTTTCCACTTTTATCGATTTTTTGTTTCAAGAAGGTCTCTTGTTAGTGAAAATCCAGTTTAGGTGGAAAGTGCCGTCCCTGATTAGCCAGTGTAGATTGCACAGGCTTATCTGGTGCGACACTTAATGCACATGCATTTAATCCCATTTTTCCATAGCTAGGCTCAAATATAGTAAGACCTTGAAACATCAAATAAAGTATGACGTTGAAACAATTTCCCCAATAAACTGACCTTTGTTTTTGAATTTGAAAGTTCAAATGTTGACCATCAATATTCCACTAATTATGAATTTTGAGTCAACAAGTTCCCTAGTAAAGTATTCTATTCTTGCACAGATTTTCCAAATTCACAATATTATCCCTGTATTAGTGGATAAATAATGTAAAATATTTTCCCACAAACAATCCACTTTTTATTGATCTTCCAATTTTTCTTCAAATAAACTTTCCTCTTCCAAACGAATTTTTGAAAGATCAAACAAGCCCTCCAAAAACCCAAAGGTATACAGCTCTCCTTAGATAATATCCAAGTGTACAGATTGCAGAAAACACAGCATGAGCAGCCTTAAGAGCCAAATGAGGCAAGTCTATCGCAAAAACATGTCACATAAAAATGCCCAGACCACTCCTAGAAGGTTACACAGTACTCTTACCAATTCCTGGGAAACTCTGAGAAGGTTACACAGCACTCTTACCAATTCCCGCTTCTCTACTCTCCAGCTCCGCGTTGTTCAGTATTGCCTTGTACACCCTGTGCAGGTACTCTTCCTTCACCAACTCATTGACCCTCTGAAACATTAACATGTAGGACAATTATAAACTTGTTCATAGAGAAACACATCATAAAATTATTACAAACTTGTTCATATAGAAACACATCATAAACTCGTTATAAACTTGTTCATAAAGAAACAAATGATAAATGTGTTGGTCAATTGACCAAATCTTTAAAAACCGCAATTCTTCTTACTGCTGCATTGTTAAGCAAAAGACCATCCTTAATAAATAAATGCTACTTGAAAAGATGAAAGAAAATGACGTCTAATTCAATGAAAAGAATTTACTTAATTGTATACACGGAAGATCTATAAAGTTTGTGTACTTTCTCTTATTACTCCCACGGCATCACCAGCAATGACGCATTTGACATATATTATTCATGATAACCAAATTGTTATTATTTGACTAATGTCAATACGTGTTGTTATTTGAGCCAAGCTCTGGAAAAAGGCTTAATGCATGTGCATAAAGTATGGTCCCAGGTTAGCTATGCAGTCTGCACAAGCTAATCTGGGACGACACTTACCGCTTCATGGAATTTTTCTTTTAAAGGAAATCTCTTCTGAACCAAATTCCAGTTCCAGTCATCTCTAGTTATCTGACGACACTTTACCCATATGCATTGGCGGAACAAAGCCTATTGGAAAGGATTTCTCTTTTTTTTTTAAGTATTTCGTGGAAAGAGCTTTATAAGACCTTTATATTTTATATTTGATAGTGCAGTCATTCACATGTACAGCCAGCTCTGTTCTTACCTTAGATATTGCTTCATTGGTCAGACCATCCCCTGAAATACAACAACACAACTTACAGAACAAAATCAAAACAAAACAGATACATGTATACTGAGTGCTATGTAACAAAACCAAACATGAGAGCTAAACAAATATGAGCCTTGCTCTGGGAAAACAGGGCTTTATGTATGTGCATAAAGTGTTGTCCAATATAAGCAGTCCGCACAGGCTAATCAGGAAGACACTTTCCGCTTTTTTTGTATTTTTTGTTTAAAAAAGTTTCATCTTAACAAAAAGTTTAGTCGGAAAGTGTTGTTTCCGATTAGCCTGTGCGGACTGCAACTGGGACAACACTAAACACACATACATCAAACCCCATTTTCCCAGAGCCAGGCTCAAAAATTGGTGAACTTTGTTCCCAATCTTTCTTGGTCCCTGAGTGAGTGGCAACCATACCTTTGAGTTTGAGGAGCAGCTTGTGTCTGTAGTTGATGTACCAGCCCTGGCTCTCCCGTTCCAGGATGTTGCTTAGCACCGGCAGACAGTGGTTCAACACATCTGCAGTTACATGACAGCAAATGCAGCAAGATGGGCTATAGTGTATTTTTTTTATTTTTTTTGTATATTTTGATTTTTCGCCATTCTGTACAGTATTTCAGCCAGAATTATGACCCTGGGTCAAAAGCCTCAAACAATGCCTCCAAACACATTTGTTAAATTTCAATTGAATATCGCTAGTAGAAAAAGTAAATGGAGTTGTTGCACTCAAACCTTCACAAGAACATTGAGCTGACAAACAACTACGAGGTATAGCTTGAAATATTTAATTCATCCACGAAGACGAGCTTGAAATGAATAAATTTGTTTAAAAAAAAATAGGTTTCTTGCCAAATTGCATACCTTTATTAAGTAATCTCAGATCAATATCCTGTCCCTTGGGTGTTTGGTAGATGTATGGAATAGCAGGTGGATTCATTTCACCTTTCTGAAAAGGGTGGATCTCAGTGTAGCCATTGTTTCATGAACATGCAGTTTAAACGAATCATTCACCTTTAAACCATGCAAACTTATTTTAAACATATTTATTTAAGCTTAAATTGCATTATTAGCATTAGTTTGAAAGAGATACTCTCAAGGTTGTTTACTGGGAAAAATCAGTACTTAGTGTCTTTTAAAAGATAATGAAAATGTTTCCTGGGCCCTGTATTGACTTGAGAATAAGGAATAGTTTTAGACTAGAATAAAATATATCACAGTTTGCATATATACATGCTAAAATTTGTGCTTACATCATTAAAATATTGTTGTTAACACAACATTATCTAATTATATGGGTTAACTGCCATGCTAGACTTGACTTTCAAGCAGTTTCAGTACATTACAGTTTTAAGAATGTTCTTTAATTTAAGACTTATGTCTAATATACAGCCCCTGATTGGGGCTTTAAACTGGGACCTTCCCATCACAAGGCTGAGACAATCACTAACCAATACACAACTTCTACACTTAAGATATATTGCCATGTTGGAACTTTATGTGAGGTAACGCGAGAATGGTAAATAAATAAAATAATATACAACATTGTTGTTTCAAATACCTTGTAGCGTTCCCGGGGGGAAAGGTGGCTAAAATCTTTAACAAACTGAGAAAACTTTGCAAAGCTGTGGCGATGACTGGGCTGAAAGAAACGAAACTGTTGGTTTTTAACATATATTCAGTTTTATATTTGTAATGTAACTGTAAGACCCAAAGCAATGTTGTAAGGCTGATGGTACCAGTAAATTTAACTAAGGCTGCAAATATTTGTGTCGTGTTCTGAGAAAACTGGGCAAAATGCTTGTGCGTAAATTGTCATCCCAGATTAGCCTGTGCAGTCCGCACAGGCTAATCAGGGACGACAATTTCCGCTTTTATGGAATTTTTGGTTTAAATGATGTCTCTTCTTAGCGAAAATCTAGTTTAGGCGGAGAGTGTCGTCCCGGATTAGCCTGTGCGGACTGCACAGGCTAATCTGGGATGACACTTTACGCACAAGCATTTTGACCAGTTTTCTCAGAACACGCCACATTTACATTGATACCTTGATTCTGTCAACACTCAAAAGAGATATGTCCAGTAAACTAGCTAAGATGGGAAACCATTCTGACATAGTAAAAACTTCACAGGAAATTATGAGGTAACATTACTAATTAAATTTACAAATAATCGGGAAGAAAGAGTGGGAATATTTCATACGTCTCCACATCTTAAGACAGTGCGAATTAAAAATATAAAAACACCAAAAACACCAGAATAAAACTTTCATCTTATGAGAGACCTTAATCAAAGAAGTACCTTTATGTCCAATTCTGCTATTAGATATTTCTGTCTCTCTGAGCGCATTTTGGACGCCAAATCTCCACTGCCAGTAGAAGGCATTCCGAAAACAATATCTGCAGGAAATAGGAAATACTTGAAATTCCACTATTAAAACAAACTTTATATTTAAAACCCTTTCCCACTCAGATACCCAATTTGACGCGTTGTAGTCCCTTAAGAAATCAAATTAAATTTAAGACCTTTTTTACTAGATTTAAGTGTTTAAGGCTTCATTTCCAACCCGAAAATACTGATGAGCAGAAAACACCATAAAAAACCTGAACAGACTGTGAGTAACTTGCAGGCTGTTCTGGTTTTATGATGTTTGCATAATATATAGCCATTTTCACTTTGCTGCTGAGTAGGAAAGGGATAAAACAAAGTTTATTATACTTACTTTCATTGATTGAATTCCTAATTGTGATGACAGTAAACTTGAGTACATTGAGAGGAATGAGTTTGAAATGTGAGGTTTATTAAGACAATATTAATTTTATTCTTTTGAAACTTAGGTACCTGAATCTTGAATTCCAATATTTGTGCATAAATTCACAACCACTAAGAGTCAGACACTACACAATAGATCCTTTATAACGCGATCCGTTATAACGCTGTATCCAATATAACGCGGGGGGTGCTTGGATCCCGTTTTTTCTCCAACCTTCCATTTTATGCAACAATTTCATGTATTCTCAGAAAACTTCAAAGATGGCGGCACTCACAGCTTGATTGCTGTATTCAACAGTCCGTTTAACCGATTTTAATCCCTTAGAGGTTAAACGACACTCGGCAGGCAATTGGTGTTAATCTGTTGTGTAATGTCAATAAAGGTGTGAAAAACTAGCGTGTCAGTGTTTATTGTTCCGTATCAGGGTGGTTCAATGCGCTATAAATGCGGTATAATTACGGTACCCGTATAATTGTCAAATTAAAGTTAATTAAATGTAAATGTGTATAAACTATATCTGTATTATCGTTTAATATATGCTATACATGCTTGATAAATAAAAAAGATCTTTCTGTATGTTTAATCTTTCATTACGTGTGAGAGAAATTAATTTAATAATCCAGACGATTTATTTACATGCAAACGCCGAGTAATTGTTAACAGAAATTCACTTTCATATTTGCCCGGTTTCAGAAAGTCCCCGTGAAGCACGTTTTTTACATGACTGCGTATGACGCAATAAAACATTTCTTTGTCAGGTATTGCATTTAATCTAATTTTAAATTTGCTGTCCATTGGTCAGAACCGTACCTAATGCATGCTCTATCCCATAATGCACTGTACTCTTTACACTTCTGAAATAATGCGTAGGCATATGCTCGTGTTAACGGATTTATTTAAACACATTTATCGTCATAACATGTCAGGATCATTTGTGGTAATTATTTCGGATTATCGGATATATATGCACACTATAAAAGCGGTATGTATACAGTTATCGATACGATTCGGTTTATATGCATGTATTGGAGAACTTATAACGCAGATCCGTTTATAACGCGGTAGCGTTGATTGGATCCCGTCAATCGCGTTATAAAGGATCTGTAGTGTATATACATATCATCATCTCACTGTATTGTTAAGCATAAACTATGAAAACTAATACTGATGTGACATATACCCCCAAAGTATGAGCGTGCCAGGGGAGGAGGTAAAAAAGTTAAAAACCCGAAATGAAATTCATTACCTTTGACATTGAATTTGGATGATAACCTTGCATCTAAGAGCATTAACGTGGTACATATTCTATGGACATTATGGGAATAAGTATTCAGAATGATATTTAATTAATAGTTTCATAATGAAAATTAAATTTAGTGATCTATGACCTTGAATTGGGACCTTGACCTTTCACAGAGGAGCGATGAGCATTGTATGTGATGCACCATCTGTAGGGATATTAATAATCAAAGTAATATTAACTTCCTCTGAGGCATTAAAAAGTTATAAAGCAAAAACAATAATTCATGTATCTTGAGCTTTTATTTGTGACCTTGACCTCCAAGCAGGGACCATTGGAGATGCACACAACATTATCCTTGGTAATGAGGAACAATACTCAAAAGTTACATTATAATCCACCCAGGCATGTCTTCGTTACAGAAAAGAAATCCGGATGGACGGACCCAGTAAAAAAACAAACACCCACAGACAGACAATTCAACTAGTAAATGCCTTACTTTGAGGATATAAAAATGCAAGGAGTTTAACTTGTTCACTGTTTGTTCACTGTTTGTTCACTGTTTGTTTAGACATTTTGCTGTTTCAACAGTATTTCAGCATTTCAGTCATATCATATAACCTACTCACATATTTCCAGGGTAAGCTGGTTTACAAGTACTAAGTTCACATACTTATGCCAATAACTAACTTTTGTGCAACTGCAATTAGAGGTAGCGGATATGGGCTATAGAAATAATTTCATAACCAAACTCCACACAAATTATGTGGATGGGCTGGGATCGGAACCACAGTCCTCTGAGTTGTATTCCAGTGGCCCCGTTTAAAAAAAAGAGCCATGCTGTGGGGATAACGGGTTAAATGCATGTGTGTTAAGTGTTGTCCCTGATGAGTCTGTTCAGTCTGCACAGGCTTATCTGGGACCACACTTTTTTCACATGCATTAAACATGATTTTCTCAGAGCAAGGCTCAAATACATGGGAGTTAACCTAATGTTATATGGACCACAATCTTGTGCCTACCCATTAGCTTCCACACTCCAGTGCCCCAGCTTTTCAAGGACTGTGAGAGGCTGAAGGAAGAGGAGATGAATCTGTTCTTAGCCGTGATGATCAGCAGACGAAGCGCCAACGCCATGTCCTGCAAACAACTAATGAATGAGCACACTCTGGGAAAACAGAGCTAAATGCATGTGCGTAAAGTGTTGTCCCATATTAGCCTGTGCAGTCTACACAGGCTAATCAGGGAGAAAACTTTCCGCTTTTATGGTATTTTTAGTTTAGAGGAAGTCCATTCTTAGCAAAATCCCCTTTAAGCGGAAAGTGTTGTTCCTGATTGCCTGTGCTGACTGCACAGGCTAATCTGGGAAATACATTACGCACATGCATTCAGCCCTGTATTCCCAGAATGTTTATCACTTGTCTAAATTGGAATATTATTTATTTATAAATTATGCAGTACTCTTTAGCAAAATTAGAATGTGTCACAAGAGTATAGATAGAATTCCCTGGCAGCTAACAATCAACTCCAGCATAAAAAGCCACGGCATACCACAGTCATGTTATATATTCCCAAAATATAGACTAAAGCATAAATAGCTTACAAGTTTTCAAACAAGAACATCCAGAGTAAGATGTATCCCCTGATGAATGACTGCTTACATGAACAAGAGCACCGTCGAGCGGATGCCAACGCTCGGCTGTGGGTGCTTGGATTTTGTTTTTTTGACCTTTGACCTTGAAGGATGACCTTGACCTTTCACCACTCAAAATGTGCAGCTCCATGAGATACACATGCATGCCAAATATAAAGTTGCTATCTTCAAAAATGCAAAAGTAATGGCCAATGTTAAAGTTTTGGACGACGCAGACTACGACTACGACGCGGCAGACGAGAGGGCTATGACAATACCTCGGGTTTTCTTCGAAAACAGCCGAGCTAAAAATGATCAATTATGTCTCAGAGCTTTTACAGTCTTAAGAGATATGACTCCGAACAAAACGTAAGAATGAAAATAAACAAAGGGTAATAACTACAAAAGTATGTCATGCAGAGAAATCATTAATGGAGCCTTGTTCCGGGTAAACAGGTCTAAATGCATCTACGTAAAGTGTCGTCCCAGATAAGCCTGTTCAGTCTGAACAGGCTTTTCAGGAATGACACTTTTCGCTTTTATGGTATTTTTGGTTTAAAGGAAGCTTCAAAGCCAAAATCCATTTAGGGTGGCAAGTGTCATCCCAGATTAGCCTGTGCATACAAGCTAATCTGGGATGACACTTAATGCACATGCATTTAGCCCAGTTTCCCAGAAGGAGGCTCAATGGTTATTGTGATCTGTTCTTTCCCACAAGTATGGGCCTTTGCTTACCCCCAGTAGTGAATCATTGGCATTCTGTGTCCCCTTCTGGAGCAGCCTGGTCACCCTCCATGTGTGAGACTGGCCGGGGAAGTTGACACTGGCCACATCAAACTGACTGAAATCAAACATTTATATGAGCCTCTCTCTGTGAAAAGGGGGTTTAATGCATGTGCATAAAGTGTCGTCCCAATTTAGCCTGTGCATTTCCACACAGGCTAATCAGGGTCGACACTTTCCGCCTATACCGGTTTTTGCTAAGAAGAGACTTTCTTTAAATGAAAAAAATCATAAAAATGGTCATCCCCGATTATTAATCTCGAATGAAACTTTACGCACATGCACAAACAGATTTTGGCATGTATTGAAGCTTGTCATTTAATGCTTTAAATGCTTTATATTGATAAATTTAAGCATTTGAACTAAAAATCTCCAGTTAAAAAAACAAGAATACAATTGAAAAAAAGGAAAAAAGTAACCCTCAACAGGGCTCGAACCACTGACCCCTGGATTCCTGGAGTCCTGGAGTAACAAGCTACCCGCCTAGACCACTCGACCATCGACGCTCATGTTTGTAACGGATGTATTTTTTAGCTATATAAGCAATCCTCGTAGTTTCCCAAAATATCGTTTTACGTTGATACGACGCTTTATCTGTTGGACGGCCCCTTTAAATCCCATTTGCTTGACAGTTTAAGAACATCTTTGAATGTTGTCTCAAAACCCTTTTACAGTGTACAGAACCATATGCATAAAATTATCGCTGGTATAAATTAGTTTCAAAAAGTTGCCTGTCCGCAAAATGTTGAGCCCATTAATTGAAATGATTGTAATTATTTAGCTACGGACTGCACAGGCTAATCTGGGACACTTTACACAAGCATTAGACCTGTTTTCCCAGA
Organism: Dreissena rostriformis; assembly: GCA_007657795.1. Classification (NCBI taxonomy): domain Eukaryota; kingdom Metazoa; phylum Mollusca; class Bivalvia; order Myida; family Dreissenidae; genus Dreissena; species Dreissena rostriformis. Next base: position 112,111 of record VMBQ01002260.1, read on the forward strand.
GCAAGCCTGAAATGAAACAAGTGATGTGTTTGAGAAACACTATGTCCCCTTTTGAGCAATTTTGCCCATATATTTGACCTTTGACCTTGAAGGATGACCTTGACCTTGACCTTTCACCACTCAAAATGTGCAGGTCCATGAGATGCACATGCATGCCAAATATCAAGTTGCTATCTTCAATATTTGCAAAAGTTATGGCCAATGTTAAAGTTTGTGCAAACAAACCAACAAACAAACAGACAGGGCAAAAACAATATGTCCCCCAGTATAGACTGGGGGACATAAAAATAGAGTGAAGACAAGGATTGTCTTAGTTTAGTACACTCACCCCCTCTCCCATACACTCTTCAGCTGCCACTCTCCCAGTTTCTTGAGGTCACCGAAGGTATCCGTGGCAACCTGTTCCAACTCATCGAAGGTTGGCGCCTTGAACAAGTCTCTGTAGTCAATCTGTGAATCAAGTGTATAGAAATATGAGCAAATACAAATGAGTCCTGCTCTGAGACAACCGGCTTAAATGCATGTGCATAAAGTGTCGTCCCAGATTAGCCTGTGAAATTCGCACCGGCTAATCAGGAACCACACTTTCGGCCTAAACTGGATTTTTGTCAAGAAGAGTATTCCTTTAAGCTAAAAATACAATAGAAGCGTTAAGTGTCGTCCCTGATAAGCCTTTGCAGACTGCACAGCCTATCTGGGATGACACTTTAGGCACATGCATTAAAACCCCTTTTATACAGAGTGGGGCTCAAATGCAAAATAAGACAAACAAACAAGAGTTTAAACATCCGGCTCCACAACAGATTATTTTTTTCTACATCTCAAATTTACACATCATTTTAAACACTTTAATACTCGCAAAAAACATTTGTAATACGGGATTTCATTAATTAATACTTTCAATTAAGAATTTGTAAATGCGAATTTTTGAGTCAGAGTATGCACAAGAGATTTGTCAATATAACAAGATGTGTTTGTGAAACACTATGTCCACCTATATGACGTTTGACCTTGAAGGATGAACTTGACCTTGACCCTTCACCACTCAAAATGTGCANCAACAGACCAACCAACAGACCAACAGACAGGGCAAAAACAATATGTCCCCCAGTATATCCTGGTGGACATAAAAACCCGTACTAATGAATTACCTTTATAATATGTTCATATTGGCATCATATTGGTTTGTTATTGATCAAAAGCAGTCATTTCATAGCTAAGTGTGTTCTTCACATATATATCGTGCAATATTTTCAGTCTCTTACCATTCCTCATAAAATAACCATACGCATGGTAAATTTGTCGGTACCGGGTAAATCTTTTTTATAAATAAGACTTGACTAAACATATGATCCTTGCTTTGTGAAAAGGGGGGTTTAATGCATGTGTGTTAAGTGTTGTCCAAGATTAGCCTGTGCAGTCCGTACTAGCTAATCAGGGACGACAACTTTTCGCCTAAACTAGTTTTTTTGCTAAGAAGAGACTTTCTTTAAACCAAAAATATCATAAAAACAGAAAGTGTTGTCCCTGATTAGCCTGTGCCGACTGCACATGCATTTGACCCCCTTTTCTCAGAGCAAGCCTCATATGATCTTGTAACAATTATTGCACGCTCTGGGATAAGATTCACACATTGCTGGCCTGTGCTAACCGGTGTACCTTTTCATATCCCTCACTGGTGAGAGAGGGTGGCAGGACTATAGGGAAGTTCTTCCAGTGATACAGCAGACTCTCCGCAACCTGAAGTCAAGCAAACAATATCACAACTATTAACTTTTATATAGAATTGTCTATATGTATTATATTTTGGGTCGTGCTCTGGGAAAATAATAATAATGTACAATAATGTAAGAACAGTTTGCCGCTCAATCCTTTTTTTTCGGTTTTAAGATGGTCTTGACAGATTATGTTGAGACACATCCTGTTGTGACATGTACTGTTGTGACATGTACTGTTGTGACAGGTACTGTTGTGACAGGTACTGTTGTGACATGTACTGTTGTAACATGTACTGTTGTGACATGTACTGTTGTGACATGTACTGTTGTGTCATGTACTGTTGTGCCATGTACTGTTGTGCCATGTACGGTTGTGCCATTAACTGTTGTGACACATACTGTTGTGACATTAACTGTTGTTACACATACTGTTGTGACACATACTGTTGTGACACATACTGGTGTGACATGTACTGTTGTGCCATTAACTGTTGTGACACATACTGTTAGGACATGAACTGTTGTGACACATACTGTTGTGAAGCATAATATTGTGACACAAAAGGTTGTGACATGTAGTACTGTTGTGACATCAACTGTTGTGTCATGTACTGTTTTGACATTTACTGTTGTGACATGTACTGTTGTGACATGTACTGTTGTGACAGGTACTGGTGTGACATGTACTGTTGTGACAGGTACTGTTGAGACAGGTACTGTTGTGACAGGTACTGTTGTGACAGGTTCTGTTGTGACAGGTTCTGTTGTAACAGGTACTGTTGTTACAGGTCATGTTGTGACAGGTACTGTTGTGACAGGTAATGTTGTGACACATACTGTTGTGACATGCACTGTTGTGACATGTACTGTTGTGGCATGTACTGTTGAGGCATGTACTGTTGTGACATGTTCTGTTGAGAAATTACTGTTATGATATGTACTGTTGTGACAGGTACTGTTGTGACATGTACTGTTGTGGCATGTACTGTTGTGACAAGTACTGTTGAGAAATTACAGTTGTGATATGTAATGTTGTGACATGTACTGTTGTGACATGTACTTTTGAGAAATTACTGTTGTGACATGTTCCGTTGTGGCATGTACTGTTGTGACAATACTGTTGTGACACATACTGTTGTGGCATGTACTGTTCAGAAACATACTGCTGTGGCATTGACTGTTGATACATATACTGTTGTGACTTACACTGTTGTGAAACATACTGTTGTGACACATACTGTTGTGACACACACTGTTGTGACATGTACTGTTCAGAAACATTCTGTTGTGACATGGACTGTTGATACATTTACTGTTGTGACTTACACTGTTGTGACACAAACTGTTGTGACACATACTGTTGTGACACATACTGTTGTGACACATACTGTTGTGACATGGAATGTTGTGACACATACTGTTGAGACATATATTGTTGTGACATGTACTGTTGGTTATTAAAAATTATTTCTTTTGTAACAGGTACTGTTGTTACAGGTCATGTTGTGACAGGTACTGTTGTGACAGGTAATGTTGTGACACATACTGTTGTGACATGCACTGTTGTGACATGTTCTGTTGTGGCATGTACTGTTGAGATATGTACTGTTGTGACATGTTCTGTTGAGAAATTACTGTTATGATATGTACTGTTGTGACAGGTACTGTTGTGCCATGTACTGTTGTGACATGTACTGTTGTGACAAGTTCTGTTGAGAAATTACAGTTGTGCCATGTACTGTTGTGACATGTACTGTTGTGACATGTACTGTTGAGAAATTACTGTTGTGACATGTACTGTTGTGACATGTTCCATTGTGGCATGTACTGTTGTGACAATACTGTTGTGACACATACTGTTGTGGCATGCACTGTTGTGACAATACTGTTGTGACACATACTGTTGTGGCATGTACTGTTCAGAAACATACTGTTGTGACATGGACTGTTGATACATTTACTGTTGTGACTTCCACTGTTGTGACACATACTGTTGTGACATGGACTGTTGTGGCACATACTGTTGAGACATATATTGTTGTGACATGTACTGTTGGTAATAAAAAATTATTCCAAATATCACAGTTTTGTTAGTAAATCCATATACTGGCATTTCTCTAAAATACAACAATCTGTGTATAAGCCCCTTTAGTGTGTCTTCAATTAGACAAAAATAAATCAATTGAAAAGATTATTGTCCGGTCTTCACCATAATTTATTTAAACCTCTAGCCAAAATCATTATGCTGTCATGGAAACAGATAAAATTCCAATACTTTATTAAGTATTTATTTCTTATAGCCCGAATAACATCTCATCAGACCCAATTTGTTGGGCTTAAAATTTTCATATTGACTGCCTGTCAGACACCAAACAAAAAAAAAACAAAAAAAGTACAAAAATAACATTTTATAACCAATCTAACAGCACACCACAGAGGGGGTAATCCTGAAGCTCATTGAGATGTAGAAAGGAATTTCCTTATCATGATTGGTGGAATGTGAACATAACAGCAGTAATAACCAACCAGGTGTATCATATCTACAGTACCTGTAATTATCTTGTATATATGTAATACTTCCCAGGAATTGACGGAATATACACATGTACACGAGAGTGTATGAAACGATAATCTATACTATAGAAGATTACTGATTATATTGGTATTCCATTCATATTCCCGATTTTTCTATTTTTGTTCTGTTAACTGCGGCAGGTGAATTCTTTGGCATTTGTTCAGCATAATACAAACATTTATCAAGTTTGTGATCTGTAACATGATTTCTTAAATCTCTTATACATGTATATAGAAAGTAGAAATTTGTCACAGGTAATGACTCCCCCAATACGCATGTTTGGACACAGAAAAATCCACTATATATTCTTGAGCTGAGACAAAGACAAAAGGCTAAACTGGTTACATTCAAAATTCCTTCCATAGCGATCTACACATTCAGCAGTGAAACACATTCCTACAAGCAGTAAGATGTGTTGAACACACACAATTTTGGAACTATATATTCTATATATATTTTTAAAATGAAAGGTTACAATGAATTTGTTTAATGACATGTTACGATTTCTAACAGAAATGTTTAGTGTTATGTCAATTTTTTAATTGAATGTTATGCGAGAAGCAACCTACAGTACTGGCAAAACTGATTTTTAACTTGTATTTTGTGATTGAGGGAATGTTTATTTCGAGCCTTGCACACCTGAAGTGGAAAACAATCAAAGGTCCTTGCTTCTGCCAAATATCTGTGCAGCCCAAATTCATTTCTTAATGTCCATCTACACATTAAGGTCATTAAACTGTGAACGTTTGAGCAAGATCCACCCAGTAATTAAGAAGGGGTTGAAAACACAAGCTTCAGGGGACTATACGTTCTAAAGTGGAAATACAGACAAATTAAGGGCCATCATTCTGCCAAAACTTGTTGCTGCCAAAAATCCTTTCTTCATGGTCATCTGTATATAGGTCATTCACGAACAATATCCGTTCAGTTGTTAAAGAGGAGTTCAAAACACAAGCTTTGGCACGTATAAACGTACAGACAATTCCAATGATTACTGCCTCCCACTCTGTGGGAAAACAAAAAAAACTGGAATCGTCACAAGATTTATAAATAGGCCCCGAAATATATTTTCTAACATAAAAAGGGCATGCTTTAAAGAAATAGAAACATGAGAATTCTTGGATGTAATCTGATACAATTACCTAACAAATATAACAATGTGAAGTCTTTCATGCAATACTGTCAATAAACATTGAGTGTAATGAGGTTCAGCTGAAATGTGGTCATAATTAACCCATTTATAGTGGACTCTCCCATCCTTCTAAATTGGATCAATTTATTTCCAAAATTAGGGATGTCAAGTATATATTTTTTTCTTTTTTTTTCCAGAATATTTCTTACAGAAATTCCTTTAAGCAAACAGCGCAGACCCCGATGAGACGCGGCATCATGCGGCGTTTCATCTGGGTCTACGCTGTTTGCCAAGGCCTTTTTACTAGACGCTAGGCATAAATGAGTTAATGATTCAACATTTGATGGTCTGTAACCAAAGTCAGTGATGTCAAACATGTACAATAAACAAGAGAACCATGATGGCCCTGTATTGCTCCACTGTTTTTTTTTTATGCGAAAAAAACGTGCAATTCGCATGGGTTGAAATGTACTCAAGCATGTGACTTTCTCTTTCTATCGCTCGTCCCACTGGGCGCTTTAAGTTGGAAGGGTGAGCATTTTTATATATGGAAAACGTTACTACGGTGTTAACTAAACAGACTAAAAAGCCCGGGAATTGTCGCACAGGTCCTTTGCTTATAACGTAGGTACATTTATCTCTCCAAAAGATATTGTCGTTCTTTCTATTTCACATATTTTTAGATGCTGAAGATCAAATCTACGCATGTTCTACAAGATTTATAAAAGTTCCTTAAAAAACGACTTCCTGTGGCCATGTTTTTTGACGAATCAAATTTTCTTGAACAACTTTTTAATGGGAGCCTTCAAGGGATAAATTTAGCATAATTGCTGCTTCATTGTATAACTTTGTTTTATGATCATATACATGTATACATTGTATGTCTTATATTGAAAAAAAATCTGAAAAAAAAAAAAAAAAAAAAGTAAAACCCAGGGGCATAATTTGAACAAACTTGGTAGAGAACTATAAGATGTCACTACATACCAAATTTGGTAGCCCTAGGCCCAATGGTTATGGACAAGAAGATTTTAAAAGTTTGCACAAAAGAGGCTTTATATAAGCATATGTTCAGTTTTGTGACCCCTGGGGCAGGGTCAAATTTGAGCCCAGGGGAATAATTTGAACAAATTTGGTAGAGGACTATTAGATGTTACTACATACCAAATTTAGTAGCCCTAGGCTCTATAATCATGAACAAAAAGATTTTTAAAGTTTGCACAAAATAGGCCTTATTTAAGCATATGTCCATTTTTGTGACCCCCGGGGCAGGGTCAAATTTGACCCCAGGGGCATAATTTGAAAAAACTTGGTAGAGAACTTTAAGATTTTAATACATACCAAATTTGGTAGCCCTAGGCCCAATGGTTATGGACGAGAAGATTTTTAAAGTTTGCACAAAATAGCCCTAATTTAAGCATATGTTCAATTTTGTGACCCCCGGGGCAGGGTCAAATTTAACCCCAGGGGCATAATTTGAACAAATTTGGTAGATGACTATTAGATGTCACCGCATACCAAATTTTAAAGCCCTAGGCCCAATGGTTATTGACAAGAAGATTTTTAAAGTTTTCACAAAATAGGCACCATATAAGCATATGTTCAATTTTGTGACCCCCAGGGCAGGGTCAAAGTTGATCCCAGGGGCATAATTTGAACAAACTAAGTAGAGCACTATACAATGTCACTACAAACCAAGTTTTGTAGCCCTTGGCCTAATGGTTATGAACAAGAAGATTTTTAAGGATTTCACAAAATAGGCCTTATATAAGCAAATTTTCAATTTTGTGACCCCTGGGGCGGGGTCAAATTTGACCCCCGGGGCAGGGTCAAATTTGACCCCAGGGGCAAAATTTGAACAAATTTGAAAGAGGTTCACCCCAGGAACATTCCTGACAAATTTCATCAGAATTGGACCAGTAGTTTAGGAGAAGAAGATGTTTGAAGAAAAAGTTAACGCAAGCACGCACGACACAGGACCATGACATAAGCCCCGCTGGCCTCTGAACACTGTATCTGCAAAAATACTCTTTTTAAATTATTCGGTTTATAATACTGTGTATGGTATTCCATATCAAAGAATAATGTTACACATAACAAAACTTAAATATTTCAAGATGTGAATCTTATTATGAGTTATCCCTGATATATATTTTGTAATTTATACATGAATCAAACCAGACACTTTCCAAAGACAGCTCAACTATCTTCTGCTTTATTGGTATGATGCACATTTTTTCACCTGATATAATAACATATTTTCATTGAATATCAAAGTACTTTAAAAGATATCTGTAAAATTAAACCTGAAAATGTATACACTTCAACGAGAAACATGGCCATGCTTCTAAAATGGTTTCCAATTACTAACCAATTAATATAATTGAGCGACGCACTGTGAAAACCGGGCTTAATGCACAGGCTAATCTGGGTAAACACTTTCCACCTAGACAGGATTTTTGTCTATAAGATGCTTTTTTAAACAAAAAAAATCCATACATGCAGAAAGCGATTATCTGGGACGTCACGTTACGCACATGCATTAAGCCTCAATTTCATTCACTGTGCAATCGCAAGCAAAGCCTGCATTTAACCCTTTGCATGCTGGGAAATTTGTCGTCTGCTAAAATGTTGTCTGCTGAATTTCTAATATCATCATTTTCTTCACTTTTTTTCAAAGATCACTATCAGAATAGCAAACAGTTTGGATCCTGATGAGACGCCACGTTCTGTGGCGTCTCATCTGGATCCAAACTGTTTGCAAAGGCCTTCAAAATCCGGTTCCAGTGCTCAAAGGGTTAAGCTACTGACATGAAAGATTTCACTGCAATCTATTGAGTTATTGACATGAAACCATCTTTCGATTATGAGTTAAAGTGACTTTCACACAACTGGTCCCAAATGAATTACAAATATGTTTGCATGCATGTGTATGGTACCTACACACAACATTTTTGCACAAAATCTTTATCCTTACTCAATTCATTGAGAAAACACTGTTAAATAAATTGTGTTACTGTTAGACCTTGATTAAGTTGACTGGCCCAGATGCAATCCATAACTAAGTTTGCATGTTTGCTGTATACACAAGGAACATTTTTCTGCTTAATTGTAGATCAGAATTATGGCCCTTGGTTAGAGACCATATACATGTGTAAGGAACACAAAAACATTTATCTTTAATGGCCTTTTAAAATTACAGAGAAATGGAGTTGTTGCGCACAAACATTAGATTACCCTGAATCGTTCAAAGTTCAAAATGGGGCATAATTCAACTTATTTGTAGGTAACAGTTATGGGCCTTTGTCAGTGACCACACATAATGACCCTGAACACAGGAGTGAAGTTTTAATTGAATACCAGTAGACATTTGATAATTGTTTATGATGTTGTTACACTCAAACCTTAACCACAGCAATACCTCAACGCCATAAACCTATGCTAACATATGGACGAGTAGTATAGCTCTGACACTCTGATAAATAATAGTATAGCTAACAAGAACTGTCACCATAGGATGACATATGCCCCCTTTTTGCACATTGTTTGAAAACCTAAAATCATATGTGTTTTATCACATTTTTCGAAACCTAAACGCAATGTGTGACGGAATTTCAGACGGACAGTGGGATCACTATATGCCCACCTTCGGGGGCATAAAAAGGGGAGATAACTTTGTCAAGATAAGCTGTATGCAACCAGAGCAATACTTGAGTAATCATGCAGCCAACTGACCAACATGCTGACTGCTATATTTCCCAGTCCCCAAACTTTGTTGGTTGGGGTTAATAAATTTTAAATAATTATTAATAAAGATAATATCATAAATCTTCACGACGAATGCCTGCATGTCTGAATGTTGTACGTTGAAAAGTGTGGGAGATCACATTCTGACATGTTTTTGTCTGCAGATTGACAGACTTTCCGATCATGTGTTTGTTGAGAAATACAAGCTATCAAGCAATTGTCAATCTATTTACTAGTTCACACGTAACCCAATAAACAAAAACATTGCTTTAGATTGGAGTGGGGAATAAATTATTAATTGTGGCTGGCGACTTCTGTTTCTTCTTCTAGATGATCCATTAGTACAGATATCAGATATAATAAACACATTATCAGTCCCTCTTTCTTCAGAAATAACCCCAAAAACTGTGTTTTGACTATTCTGTTTAATAGTTCAGAGGCATTTAAGATTGATTGGGATGCAGTGATAGTGGAATGCAGCCTATCCAGAACACAGCCTATGTAATGGACCCTGATAAGAAACATCAAGACATTGTATCACTTCCGAGGAAGGGATGTTGGAAGAACAAGTGGCTGACTGACGTTCCTCTTGTGTTATCACTTTAAAAAATGGGTCTGAATGAAACTGTGCATCATATTATTGATTTTTATTCAACAGGAATGATCTATGACTACTGTTTTAACCCTTTGCATGCTGGGAAATTTGTCGTCTGCTAAAATGTTGTCTGCTGAATTTCTAAAATTAGCATTTTCTTCGATTTTTTTTCAAAGAATACTATCAGAATAGCAAACAGTTTGGATCCTGATGAGACGCCACGTTCTGTGGAGTCTCATCTGGATCCAAACTGTTTGCAAAGGCCTTCAAAATTCGGTTCCAGCACTGAAAGAGTTAAGCTTCTAGATGATCCATTAGTGCAGATATCAGATAACAGTAACTACCTTGATAAATAAAAAATGTGAAACTTAACCCATTTATGTCGAGTGGACTCTCCCATCCTTCTAAATTGGATCAATTTATTTCCAAAATTAGGGATGTCTAGTATATTTATTTCTATATTTAGAATATTTCTTACAGATTTTTTTTTAAGCAAACAGCGCAGACCCTGATGAGACGCCGCATCATGCGGCGTCTCATCTGGGTCTACGCTGTTTGCCAACGCCTTTTTTCTAGACGCTAGGCATAAATGGGTTAAGGACATGTCACATTCTTCTTTTGTGTTATGTTTTTGTAGATCCTTGGCATCATGAAAAAAACATATGTATTATAATCAAACCACAAGGCAGTTTTTTTTGTAAGAATTCAGTGTTTTGCTTTTACTAGTGCTGTATCAATGGTGTCTATCTAACATCTACACGTTTGATAATTGTTTGTTTATCATGGACTGTCCACCACTTAATTAATAATAAGCCATGCTAAACAGGATGACTGTCATAAGTCCCTTTTGTTCGTTAATAATCAGTGCTAACATCTGTTTAAGCAGGAAATAAGTACCAGTACACTTGTTCTACAATAATTTGCAGACCTTCACATAATGTTTTGTGCTTTTAAAATGTTAAATGTAATGTCCATTTGATTTAATTTGTTGAAATGATTTCTTATAATCACCCTCTCACGTTACATATGAAAAGGGGGTATACTGGAATACCCATGAACATTCATCCATTTGTCAGTCCATCGTGTTAATGTGTTAATTGACATGTTATGCTGATATTCTTTAATTTTTGCATGAGGACAAATTTTGCTGATTATACCTTATTATACCTTAAACAACCTTGATATAATTATATACAAATACATGAACAAGTCTTCACAGTTCGCTGACTACTTATACAAACATTATAACATTTGCTACACAACTACAATTTACAAGCAGGTCAGCTGGAACTTTAAGCAAACAATAAACGAAACTTGAACAACACCTTTAAAACTCCCATTGAGAACCAAAATTGATTCACTCAATTTGAGTGGAATGTGTACAGTTAGTCTTTTGAAGACAGTCAGGACTTCATACAATTTGTAACGTCAAGACTTATACCATACATGCCATACGTCCCGGATCGTCCGGGACAGTCCCGGAAATGCATACCCTGTCCCGCAGTCCCAGAAATCTGTCAAATGTCCCAGATTTTATTAAAACCTGTATGTTCCTTATCTTAGCATGCAAATATGTGCTTGCCACTAATATTGCATCGTCTCCAAAACAATGCCTGTCCGATTAGGCAATTACGCCAAGTGTCAAAATCAATCAATTAATGGGAGGTCTTGTTATCTTGTCGCTTGTCTCGCAATCACAGTCAAACAAAAGGGGTTTATTTGCTGTGAATTGGCTTGCTCAAATTTCATGGCTGTGTATTTTTAACGGATTACGCGATGCACATTTCTACCGGATTTTCGCGGTGTCTGATTCATTCACACTCATTATGCGACAAGCAACACGCCTTAATGATTAGCGCCTAAAATGTAAGTTGTAATAGTTTGACGTCATAGCTTACACCGCGCGTGCCACCCATGACAACGTCTGCATTCATCACCCGTGTTACACGCAGTCCACGTTTTAAGTTCATACAGTGATCGAAAATTGAATCAGCACTGAACTATCTTATATATATATACATGCGCTTTTTTCTAACACGAAAAACACGTGGCTTGTATCTAGTAACGGCAGTAGTAATGTTTAATTTGAAGTTAATAGATCTTGTGTATTTCGGACAGGCTTTCGGACTAAGCAATTAACGATGTTAATTCTAAATTATTCTTCTTGTTTAAATAATTATTTGATTGTGCATTGATCTTATGGATGTTAAATTTGTTTATTCCAGGTAAGTTACATGAGTAATTTTACTAATTGGATATCGCGAAAAAATGTGTACCAAAATGCATATATTACTACATATGTAGCTATATGTATACATGTCCCGGAAAATCGGCAAAAGTCCCGGAAAATTGAGCACAATGTCCCGGAATCGGTCTGAAAATTTATGGCATGTATGCATATACAACAATGCATAATGTCAAGACTTCATACAACAATTCATAATTCATATGTAAAATGACAAGTAGAGACTGCTTTTTGTGTTTGCCAAGCAATCTGAAGCAAATTATTGTAATATCATTTATTATTGTCGCCATGAAATTTCATGGTTAAAAAAAATGACTTTCTTGGACACATTTATTGGTGGAATTCTGATTTTGGAAAAAAAGGGGAATTTGCGTAGGTCATTAACCATTTTTTATGTGTTCAATTTGAAAATCAATCAACCCATTAAATCAACAAAAACTAATGTCCCATGAATAATAATGATTTGACAGTAGTATGGAAATTTCTGTATTTGATAAAACCCCAATCATCTGTAGGTACAAGCTGATCCATTTAACCCTTTGAGCGCTGGAACCGGATTTTGAAGGCCTTTGCAAACAGTTTGGATCCAGATGAGACGCCACAGAACTGTGGCGTCTCATCAGGATCCAAACTGTTTGCTATTCTGATAGTATTTTTTGGAAAAAAATCGAAGAAAATGCTAATTTTAGAAATTTAGCAGACAACATTTGAGCAGACGACAAATTTCCCAGCATGCAAAGGGTTAAAATCTTTTCAAAATCACATACCTTTATAATATCAACTGTCAACAATTATCTAACTGAAACTACCATTGGTTCATAAATTTGGGTCATCATTGTTTGTACCTATGGATAAGATGGGTTTCTCCCAAGTTGTAGATATCCTTAAAACAACTGAGTTTCATTCTGGGAAAACTGGGCTAAATGCATGTACGTAAAGTTTTGTCCCAGATTAGCCTGTGCAGTCAGCACAGGCTAATCAGGCACAACAGGTTCTGCTTCATTTTTTTAACGTGAAGGACGTCTCTTCTAAACAAAAATCCTGTTAAGACGGAAAGTTTTGTCCCTAATTAGCCTGGGTGGACTGCACAGGCTAATGTGGGACAACACTTTACACACATGCATTAAGCCCAGTTTTCTCAAAACGCGCCTCAACTATTCTATCTGACCTCCTGGATGTGCTGCATAAGTTCCTGAATGTCTGGAGAAGCATCTGCAGGAATGTTCACGTCAAACTGCAGTGCCTCTTTCTGAAACAAAAACAAAGGTAAGTTGCAAAAAAATACGTAAAAGGCAATCGAGTGATGAATTAAAAAATTTGGTGAAGAATTTTTAAAAACTGTTGAACATGTGTCATTCAGGGTAAGCTCTTTATTTCATCTAGGGCAATCCATGAATAAGCCAAGCTCTGGGAAAATGGGGCTTAATTCTTGAGCGTAAAGTATCGTCCCAGATTAGCCTGTGCATGTTTGATGAAGATCCATCATCGAAACTCATGTTCCCTCAGACATGATATGCTTCTTGATTGATCATGGGTAATAAGGTTAGATACATAAACAAGATGTTTCCAATCCAAAACAGAAATTCAACAAATAGAACAACAAGTTAATTAAACCACCACATGCAGCAGTTTTTTGCCTTATTTAATTTACCGTTATTCATACTCTTTTTTTGTAATTACCCTTAAGGTAAGAGCAATCTTGTACTCATGAATAAATATTTTGTCAAAAAATAAACAAAGAGCAATAACTCCAAATAATACTAATACAAGAGTTGAGGTTATTGTACTCTGCACTTTCTCTCAATATTCTCTATCAATGTAAAAAGTTCCCTTGAAATAACTTCAATACTAAAAGAGTTAAAGGGCAATAACTCTGTAAATCCTGATGAAAAGTTTATGGTTCTTGTACACTGCACTATCCCTGAATGCCTTCTATCAGTATGTGAAGTTTATTTGAAACCCCTAATTACTTCCTTAAAGGTCATTATACTCTACACTTCCTCTTATTGTCCTTTATTGTTGTACCAAGTTTCATTTTAAGAAAAACTTCAATAGTGAGGGAGTTATGCTCTGCGCAATAAAAGTGACAGAAGGGCAATAATTGCGTAAATCCTGATGAGAGAGTTATGGTTCTTGTATGCTGCAGTTTCCTTTATGACCTCTATTATTATATGAAGTTTCAACCATAAGATGCCCAAACATTGGCCTCAGGGTGCTATCGTGTGTCCAAAAATTTTGCGTCTGATCTGAGATTTGTGTATGACACATTGGGTTGTAGGTGTAGTATAATATGTGCAATTCTTCGGATTTTGAAGGGGTATGGAAAAAATGTGACCAAGGCTTTAAAAAAGTAAAATCGCAATAGCCAGATGCAACAAATGCTGCCCCTACCAACACAATAACAATATTTTATAAATCCCACAAATATTATCATAATTGTAATAATACACCCCCACCTAACATTAATTTTACCCACAATATCATTCCCAACCCAACAATTAATAATTGCATCCCTCCTACACAAAACACAATTTTTTTCCCCTAAAAAAGCTATTAAGTAAACAAAAGATGCCTTCATACAATGCAGGTGAACATTATCTCATAAGATATAAGATAAACACACATTTGTTTCCATATTAAGCGGTTAAACAAGAGTGCCAACTTGTAAAAAAAATACAAGCATTTAAAGGTGTAGGTAACATTGATCTGTAAAGTTTGTTTTTTATTTGTTGCAGAAATGCTGGCACAGAAAATAAAGGAACGAATAAAAAAAAAAATGGAAATGCAAAGAAATCAGATCACCAACATTTAACATATTAATTTAATTTAATTACAATAATTGTGCAAATCTCAAGTTAGAAATGCAGGTAAGCTACCTACAAACAAAATGTTAGTGCAATACTCCAAACTCATATTTTGAAACAGTTTCTCTATTTTAAGAAACAGTGACCTTGATCCTAATGGCCTTAAATGCAATTCAAAGCTAGATCTGCATGTTGAAAGCAATCAAGGCACATATTTTCAGCCAAATTCTCCAATAGCACAAAAGTTCTTGAGTGAAAGCAATTGGTCTTTTTTAAGTAACAGTGACCTTGCCGTGACCTTAACCCTTTGCATGCTGGGAAATTTGTCGTCTGCTAAAATGTCTTCTGCTGAATTTCTAAAATCAACATTTTCTTCACTTTTTTTCAAAGACCACAATCAGAATAGCAAACAGTTTGGATCCTAATGAGACGCCACGTTCTGTGGCGTCTCATCTGGATCCAAACTGTTTGCAAAGGCCTTCAAAATCCGGTTCCAGCGCTCAAAGGGTTAACTTCTCAAAAAGAAATCCAATGTTAGGTATGCGTGTATGCTGTCTACACACAAAATGTTGAATACCTCTATCCAAACACAAGTTGTTGGGCAGAAACTGACTTTTATTTCTAGCATCAGTGACCTTGACCTTTATCCTACTGGCCCATTTGCAATCCCAAGCTAGGTATATATGTAAGCAATACAGGCACACAATATGAGTGCAATACTTCCATCTAAACTAAAGTTATTCAGCAAACACGTTTTTTTTACAGTGACCTTGACCTTAACTTGATTGGCTACAAATGCAATCCCAAGCTTTGTGTGCGGGTAAGATACCTACACACACAATTTCCATGTAACAGCATGTTCCAGACTAAAAATATTGGGTGGAATCTGTTGTTCTCTTGTGACATTGACCTTAACCCGACTGGCCCCAAATGCAATCTCAAGCTTAAGATATCCATTTAAGTTACCTACACACAAAATTTGAATTCAATATCTTCATTCAAACTGAAGTTATTGAGCAGAAAACATTTTTTCTAATTTTAGTAACAGTGACATTGACCTTAACATGATAAGCCCCTTATTCAATACCCAGCTAGGGATCTATTTAAGCTTACTATATCTAAGTTTTATTAAAATTGGTTAATTCAAACTAAAGTTATTGAACAGAAACAACATATTGAAGAGCAGACAACATTAATTTGGCAATTTTGGATAAAACAAGAGCCATTATTAAGACGTACATAGGGCGATCTGGCTGGTTATCAAACTTGGTTGAGATATTATGCCCATAAACATTGTTACCAAATTTAAAGATGATACTATTGAAACTAATTGCGTTAGAGAGCAGACAATGTTCATTTTGCCAATTTTTTATCATTCAAGGTTCATAATGCAAATTCTGAAGATCTTTATTAGCTCCGACTGGTTATCGAACATGACCAATATACCATGTCTACATATATTATGCCCACATACATTGTCACCAAGTTTCATGATGATCGGATTTTTACTTTTTGAAATATAGAGGGGACATCGTTTTCCAGGACGCCTGTTTTCCTGCATGTGCACCGTTTTTTTTTAAAAGGGCATACAAATTATTGTCAACAGATGCCTTTTGCTAACAAACAACACCTTACCACTGTTGTCGAAAGCTGTTTATGTTATTGTTAGTGTCTGTAATCCTTTATTATCACTTTGTTGTTTGATTTTATACTAATAACTAAGCTGGTGGAGTACGTAGTGCATACAATTAACTGGTGACTAGTTAATTGCACCAGGGCCCATATTCACAAAGCCATTCTTAGACTTTAGAATAAATAATAGACTTAGAACCAAGAAAAATACATCTGGCGTTTGAATATATACAGGATTCCTTTGGTAATTATGTCATTAAGAAAATGTCCCACATGAAAAAGGATGAAGATACAGGAGGTTAATTCAAAGTTTGACTCAAAATTGTAGCAATTCTAAACAATTCAAATTTACAGAATACACAATGTATTTTTTGTTTTTAGACTTAAGTCTAAGAATGGTTTGGTGAATACGAGCTCAGGATTGTACGCACAGATGATTAACTCATCTATCAGTTGTGCACAGATTGCTGCAATTAGCACCAGATTATCTCATTTAAGGTGTGTTCCATTATTTCTTGTGTGGTTTGGTTTTTCTCGTTATAAAAAATGTTGATGTGCTTTAGTGGTGTACGCTATTCAAGTCTGTCATCTTGTGTATTGACATGCACAACCATTGTTATGAAATATGGCAGGTGCTTTTCCAAAACCTTGGGTCAGGGTGGTTACCTTGGGTCAGGGTGGTTACCTTGGGTCAGGGTGGTTACCTTGGGTCAGGGTGGTTATACCTTGGGTCAGGGTGGTTACCTTGGGTCAGGGTGGTTACCTTGGGTCAGGGTGGTTTTGTAATACACACAGGAATGACAGGATATTAGCTTAAAGTTTCTCCTAGAACTTTCATTTATTAAAATATTATTGTCATTTCTAGATTTGTTCAGGTATTGCTAAAGAAACTTCAGCGAACAGTTTATGTAGTAATGACAGACCTGTACGCTGAAGAGAACCCCATAACGAAAGTCAACCAGAGTCTTAACATATTTATGTCACGCTATAAATTAAAGACAGTTCATTTTCTTGGATACATTTCTACATATATTGGTTAATAAATATAAATTACTGCATCGGGTAATATTTTAAGGGTCAAATATGTCAAATGCATCTTACAATAGATGAAAATAACTCTCATCAGCCTGAAATTCACAATTTTTACGCCATTGTCGCTTTATCACGTGACGAGTTTTCATTTGGATACGTACGGATCGACCTTGACATTTTTTGCTGAAATTGTAAACATTACTTTCGTTTTCTGAAATCTATTATTTGTTATTAACAACTTACGTCTGGTGGATTAAAAGACTGATTTCAAAGTGAATCAGGTAATTTTAAATAAAGTTTACCTTGAGTTTGTATTTACACTACATTTTGTTTACAAAACAAGCAAGAATAATTTAAAATACCGGGAAATGTCATTCTGAATTGAAAACACTTGAGCACATGGTATGTTACTAAAAATAGAAAAAACATCATATGACCGTGAAATCTCGGGAGATTCTCATTTAAAAAATGTCTGTCGCATCGCTGTTTTTCTCGATATATAAGAGCAGAAAAGATAAATTGCAAATGTTCAAGATAGTATTTTGTGAAAGAATATATCAGTTAAATGTGAAAAATGTCAATCTTTCCAATCAAGTGGTTGATTTGAGCCAATAATTGCATTTAAAAGCTGTTTTGGACCGGTCTTTGTTTACTGTCAACTTTTCGTGATTTCTGGTTGACTTACCTTATGGGGTTGGCCCATAACTATAAAGTCGCGCCAGTCAAAAATCATAAAAAGCGACATTTAAAGTTATGGTAGCCAGAACTAGTTCAGGTACTGAACTATTGATGATAGGTTTTTTCAATGACTACATGATAATCGAGTTATAAGATTACAAAGCTACTTCTCCTATAAATAAGCCACAATCCAGCTGTCACTTGGAAGACTCTTTTGTTAGACTGACAATCCCAGACAATCCCCAACAATCCAGGACATGATAAAGTATTATGCAGTGGAAACCCTCTAAACCAGATCTTCTCTATACCGGAATCCTCTCTACACCGGACAAATTGTCTGGTCCCATTTTTTTACCTATAAAACCATGCGTAAAATATCTCCTAAAGACCGGAATTCCCTCAATTCCGAATACCGGTCATTGTTTGGTTCAAAATTGGGTGATTCCATACGTAATTGTACCTCTGTTAACCGGTCACGACAAGTTTATTGCACCTCAGACCTAGTGTCAAAAACTTGTGAATAGCGGATTAAAGACGCGTGAAATAAAGGTCGTCGAAAAACTTTCAAACTGTAAAAATCGCAAAACAATTTAAAGAGCTTAGGCCTGTGATGTACATATCAATCAATGGAAGTGATAATACTGATTATAATTACTGATAACAAACATCGCAAGTGAAAAGGACACCGAAATGTATGTAAGTGTTCAGGAAATGATCAACAAGGTGGAGAAGACTATCATGCGTGGTAGATGTTTGAAAAACGGGTCATTCTTGACATGTTTTTCAGTGTGAAAATGAACTAAATTCACCTAACACATGCATATAACTTTGTTTGTTTTTCGGGGTGCATTGTTTGATTTATTTTGTGACTGATATTGCTTTCGAATCAACAGATTAAGTGACATGTGTTGTGCTTATTTGATGCAACATGAATAACATTCATTTATATATATAATTAGACTATTAAAATTTGTTGTTTTTATTTGATGCAACATGAATGAATATTATAAGTAAATAAACTATTAAAATTTGTTGTTTTTATGAGATGCAACATGAATAAATGTTATACGTAAATAAACTATTAAAATTTGCTGAAAGTGTGTGGCTATGCAATTGACCTTCTGAAAGTAAAATAGTATATTTCCCCTCTAAACCGGAATCCTCTCTAAACCGGAATTTCCTCTCGGTCCCGGGGGTGTACGGTTTAGAGGGATTCCACTGTACATCTAAACATTCAAGTAAACTGGACTCACCGCTGGTTCTTCCATAACTAATGCTTCTTCTACAGTATATGTTGCCATGGCTCTCAATCATGCCTGAAAACATACAAGTATATTTCAGACTTTCTAAATCAACATAAAATGTATTACCTTAACATACAATTTTATAATTAAAACCGTTACCAGATGACGTATCCGAACACTATTCCAGTAAAAATAGTATTGTCTTGTCACCTATGAGTCTATGCCATTTTTAATTAAAAACACGACCGACTGAAAATATTAAGCTTAATTCGACTTACGTACGAATTACTCCTGTCAATTTAGATTCGGCTTCCAGTTCTTAAATAAAAAGATTTTAATTTATCAGAGTTTTACTTCCTGGAAATTCGCTATTTGCACGAACATATTCCAATCTCCATGCAGAGTTGTCGTTCGTTGCTCTCACATAAATGCAATGTAACCGTTGTGCAAGATATTGGAACATATCCTTGTTACCTTTTATAGGATGGGACATCCCAAGAGTTAAACCGGTTTGAGCACTGTGCTACCTGTACCATATGCGCACACTAAATTAGTACTGCTTATCTTTTATGTAACGGCGATTCATATAAAGTTTTTATTTGTAACTTACATTCAGCGCACTAAAGTATGCAGATCTATCAACAAACACTCGTATTTGTGGGGGAGGGGGGTCTTAATGCTTATAATTTTCCGAAACTATCCTGGGACAGCCAAAGTATTCCCACAGCTTAACCTGGCTGCTCCATTCCTAAACTCTATGAAGACTTTTTATCACTTATTAATAATTTTTCTCTCCAACAAATGGTCAGTTTCCCAACAAGGTTAACCAAAATTTTAGATCAATTCTTTACTTCAAACCCTTCCCTCGTTAAATCTGTAAAGTCAGTAGCCGGTATCTCTGATCACGACATCGTCCAAATCACCCCTGATATCAAACCCCGGTTAAATAAACAGAAGCCCCGTACTGTACACTTATTCCATAAAGCAAATTGGGTCAACTTCCAACAGTACATAGTTTCTAGGTCCCATACTATGTCCACTGATTTCAAATCTTAGTCCATTGAAGAGCTGTGGACAGAATTTAAGGATCTTCTCCAAGAGGGATCAAACCTCTTTATTCCCTCAAAGAGGTTGGGATCAAAACCCTCACTTCCCTGGATCACCCAAGGCATCAAACGACAAATAAGAAAAAGAGATAAATTGTACGTAAAACAGAAAACTGGCAGTCCCAAGGTCAAACAACAGTACAAACACCTCAAAAATTAGGTCAAAAATAAAATAAACCAGGCCCACTCCAGCTACATCGAATATGTGCTTGAAACTCAGTCCGGTGATTCAGACATCCCCCAAACAGGTCAAAATTTCTCCCGTAAGAAGCTCTTCTCCACCATCAAAAATGCTTAACAGGATACCCAAGATATTGCCCCTCTATTGGAAAATGACAAACTTATCACTGATAGCAGGGGTCAAGCAAACGTCCTCAATCGCCAGTTCCAGTCTGTCTTCTCCCCCAATGAATCCTCTTAAATTAGGTCAACTCTGCTTAATGAAAGCCCAAAACCCTGTTTAGCAACACCCTTAAGTCAAAATATCCCAAAATGCCTGAAATTTACTTAAGTGTAAGAGGTGTCCAAAACTTTTGTCCAACCTACAGACTGGCAAAGCTTGCGGCCCTGACATTATATAGCCTATAATTCTTATAAACCTACGTGTACAGATTGCCCCCTTGGTTACCAAAATCTTTCAGAAATCCCTAGACACAGGCACTATCCCCTCCGACTGGATCAAGGCGAACGTCAACCCCCCTCTTTAAAAAAGGCGATAAAAGTAACCCCGCTAACTATAGGCCAATCTCACTGACATGTATTCTTTGTAAAGTCATGGAACACATTGTCGCCTCAAACATCACCAAACACTTCCAGGTCAACGATATTCTCTTCCATCTTCAGCATGGCTTCAGGTCAAAACTATCATGCGAGACATAGCTCATAGGACTTGTAGAGGACTTATCCAGGAACCTTATTCATGGCTAACACACAGACTTAAAACTCCTGGATTTCTCGAAAGCATTCCACAAGGTCAATCACTTAAAGTTACTCTACAAAATGCACAAACACGGCGTCCAAGATAGCATGTTACAATGGGTCAAATCTTTCCTTATTGGTCGCCGTCAGTCTGTCTTGGTCGAAGGCGACAATTCAGAGGAGGTACCAGTCACATCAGTTGTCCATCAGGGCTCTATTCTTGGCCCTCTTCTCTTCTTGCTCTACATAAATGATCTGCCCGAAAACATAGTGTCACAGGTCCGGTTATTTGCTGATGACACTGCTATCTATATCACGGTTAACAATCCCACNAGGCTTATCTGGGAGGACACTTTACCCACATGTCTTTTAATTTAAACCCATTTTCTCAGAACACGACTCATATTTTGATAGTGTTCATTTATTTTGTTTAATATGGTTAATTTATTTCAGTCTCTTTGTGTTGAAAGCCAGAGTTTTTTTCAAAGACATTGTCAATTTTATTCTATGGATAGAACAGATACTTGACATGTTTCAAAAAAATATTGTCCCTCCTAAACAAAATTCTAACTCATGAAATTCAAGTCACACATCCATTTCATCAGGTGACATCAACATTGTAGGTCAATATGCATAAGGGAGTAAATTGCATTTCATGTGATTTTCTTCAGCTAAATTATTTTAGATATTTAGTTTTCTCCTCAAAAAACATCCTTTAACAGTGCAGTAACATTTTTTGTGAGACTTGATGGTGCATTCTCATATCAATGATCTTCCATAGGGATGTAAATTGACAATCCTTCATCTTCATTATAAGTATTATTCAAGGTACAGAGATTTTGTCTACCCCTCATCCGTATGCTAAGATTCTTTCTCACTCCAAAATTGATTCAATATCTTTTAATATGAGCTGTGTTCTGGGAAAACTGGGCTAAATGATGTGCCCTATGTATTATCCCAGATTAGCCTGTGAGGTCTGCACCGGCAAATTAGGGACAAATTTTCGGCTTAATGGAATTTTTCATTTAAAATGAGGCCTCGTAGAAACAAAATTTCAGTGAAGGCGAAAAGTGTCATCCCTAAAAGATTAGCGTGTGCGCACTGCACAGGCTAATGTGCGACAACACTTTACGCTCATGCATTAAGCCCAGTTTCACAGATGAAGGCTCATATGATTACTATACAGGTACCGAGATTTCAGCTACCCACCTGGCTATAAGGATGAGACAGGGGAGCCCATGCAGTATCAGTACTCGGAGAAATTCTGGCACGTGCTTGCTGCTCGCTTTGCCTTTGTGGTAGTCTTTGAGGTATGATGATTGTAATGTAATATTGGTTATGTATGTGTTTTTTTGTTAATCATGGAGTCAGAATTAGGAAATTATTTTTATATTTATAATCTGTTGTCCATATAAATGCGTTTTTATATTTTATATGCAATCAGTAAATTGTTCTTTCATTTACAGCAATTGGCCACTCAAAATAGACACTTTTCAATTTTCACTTAAATTACTTCAAAAAAGAAATATTTTGCCCATCCATGACCAATGCATCAAAGAAGATACTGTATTCAGCTCATCTCCATAATTATTACTTCCATTTATCTTCCCCTACCCCAGAACCTAATGGTGGTGACCACAAGCCTGGTGGCCTACCTGATCACAACCTTGCATAACAATTGCAATTCAAAAATGATTGTATTCAATTTTCACTTGTATTACTTCATATGACATATTTCCCCCATCCGTGATCAGATACTTCATTCAGCTTAACCCTATAATAATAACTTGAATTTCTCTCCCCTCACTCAGAACCTGGTGGTTATGACCTCNGAGAGAGAGAGAGAGAATTATACATTGTTTACATTTATTTAAATTTAAATACGAAGGACAGAACTTTATTAAACATTCAGTGCTTGTTAATGCACTGACGATATGTGTTGAAAGAATTGTATTGAACGTCAGTCGGTTAACGTGCAAGACACGGCGACGGTCTTCAAAGTTGAAACGCGCGGCATACAGTACGTTTCCATTTGTCCAAACAAAGTCTCGTGTATCCACGGACAATTTACATGTGTAATATTATATAAACCGGTAATATATTTTATTGAATGTATTATACATGTCTTATTATATTTAGTCGTTATAATTGAAATGTATAGTTCATTTGCTTGAAAGCACAAGTTATTAATTTACAATAAACAATTTAATTGTGTTATTGTAAAAATTAAAAAAAAAACAATTCACTACATTTTAAACAGAATTGTTTTCTTTTATACCTAATGATAAAATATGACATTTCTGCAGTGAAATAGCAGCAGTGAACATTAACAAATTGTTATTTTCACCGGTGAAAATAAAAAAATAAATCGCTGGAATAATGACGTCATTTTGTCAACAAAATAACGTTATTTCGTCAAGAAAATGACGTCATTTCAATGTATTGAGGCACACCACGGGAGAAAGGGGTACTTTTCAGCGAAATGGAAACAGCTGTTTATTATTTTCTCGAAAAAGGGGCATAAAAAAAACAGAAAATGTGTTTTAGTCAGTGTAAGATCGTTTGTTATTTCACTCGTGATCATAGAAAAATAATATTTTCTATGATCACTCGTGAAATAACAAATGATCTTACACTGACATGAACACATATCATTTGAGAAATTTAGCGTGTGTGTTTTTTTGAGTATTTTTGTTTAAAGAAAATGAATGCTTAGCCATCACCTAAATTATTATTTGAACACATTAAAAGACAAACATGGTTAAAAATTACGTGTACATGACTCATGTCCTTGTTTGAAATATGTTTATTACACTTTTTGTAAAATGTGTCAAATGTCTTTCATCATATTACGTGGTTATACTATTAACATGTAGAATGCTTGTATGACATTTGATGCTAGCATTTCTTTATTAAATTGCAATACAATTGTTTACACATACCGGTAACATGAATGTCTCTTTCATAGGAAGAATATGTTGACTAAATGATGAAATTATGCATATATGTTGTTAACTAGTCTTCTTAAGACATTTTATTTTGCGTAATGTCAATTGCTGACCACTTTGTGCCAAATTCATGTGATTGTCCAGATTTCTATTTTTAAACAGGTAAATGTATATACTGCTCATTTGTTGCAACAGGGACTTTACTTGAAGTTATGATGCTTGATATATAACTATGCAAACAAAACTAAAACTCTGAACATATTTCAAGAGTAACATGTTTCACAATATTGAATCATATGGTAGACTATGTGTAAGAAAGATAGTTAGATCACTATAAACCCTACTTTCATTACGAGACATAAAAAGACTTTAAAAATATGTGGTATTTTTCATTAACCATTTTCGTTTCAAATTGTAGTGAATATTTTTTTGCATCTTCCTCTGTATGTGCCAACAATGTATTTCCGTACTACACACCTCACGGAAAAAGTACTATGTCCGAAATTCAAACAGTATTGTAACGTTTGAAATGCACTTCAGCTGGAATGGTATCGACTTTAGCATAATTATGCCATGATTGGACACAAACTTGTTTATTCAGTATGTAAAATAAATTAGCTGTAAGAAGGTCTTGTAATTTATGGATAGACTCATGTTTGTCAGGAGGCATGGTTGTAACCAATGCAACACGTTCGACATTGTTTTGGTTTGTTCCAGGCTATATTTGACGTAGCCCATGGAAAACCATTACGTGACTCTGATTAGAAGTGCAATAGATTTTCATATGGCCGCCATCTGGGCTGCCCAATAACAGGCAAAACATGAATGAGGCTGGAATGGGCGTATTTCTTTCGCGTCTTTGTGCCTCTCGTCATCATAGGCCTTTAATTACTCTTCTTTATCACATGCCATACCCTGTTTCCCATGTAATAGAACCATTACACATATTTTTATATTTCACATGTGTAATATACTTTTTAAGCGTTTTTATTGGCTTAGTTTTCGCTTATTGACCAATCGCATTTTNACAACAAATTTCAGATTACTTCACTGCTTAAAAGTATACTGTTTTATTGTTGTAACACAAAACAAATGACAGATTATGGTAATTTTCATGCACCAGTATATTTAAATTTGCTAATATATTATGATAGTGATAAGAAAGCCTTGGAAGTATTTTTTCCCGCAATAGTACAAGTATACTCCTTTATATTTCTGTGTAACTCCCTTTCTGCTAAGGTTTGAAGGGTAACTTTACACATTTTCTTCGTTCTTACCAAGAGTGCTGGTTCCTTTTAAAAGTATTTGATTGTCAACTTTTTTCAGGAGTTTGAGATCATCGACTTTTTCCTGGGAACAGACCTAAAGGATGAAGTGTTGAAGATCATGCCAGTCCAGAAGCAGACACGTGCCGGTCAGAGAACCAGGTTCAAGGTAATTGATTATTGTTTACGTCGTAAACTGTCTGGGAGTCTCCTGCATGTGTCCATGACTCATCTTTGGTGCATCTATTTACAATTATTTAATGTATTATTAGCTCGGCTGTTTTCGAAGAAAACCCAAGGTATTGTCATAGCCAGCTCACCCTTCCGCGTCGTCGTCTGAAAACTTTAACATTGGCCATAACTTTTGCAATATTGAAGATAGCAACTTCATATTATGGCATGCATGTGTATCTCATGGAGCTGCTCTTTGAGTGGTGAAAGGTCAAAGGTCTTTTTTTTTTTTTTTCATGTNGAAAAAAAACGCATGATTAAATATATGCATATTTTGTCCAATTTTGTTTCAAAATTGACATTGCCCCAATTTAAGACCGAGCAAATATGCGATTGTCCGTTATTGAAATTACGTGAAATTTGTAACCTGCCAATTAAAGTGATTTCGTTGTAGTTGGAAAGAGAAATAATGCTTGTGATATGCCTGAAAGAAAACAAAGATAAATGAATTCCTATTTTCAGGCTTTTGTGGCTGTTGGTGACCACAAGGGTCATGTTGGTCTGGGAGTGAAGTGCTCAAAGGAAGTGGCCACTGCTATCCGTGGAGCCATCATCCTGGCCAAGCTCTCGGTCATCCCGGTCAGACGTGGTTACTGGGGTAACAAGATAGGCACTCCACACACTGTTCCATGCAAGGTGAGCTATAGGCTTTTTTTATCCCAAGTCAAAAGGCATAATCAGTGTCCATTCGAGGATTCAAAAACGATGGGGGATTTTTACTGATAATTCCAATATTACAAAAATGTAGAACTTTTTTCCGTCTTTGTGTATGTAAAACATTCCCCCTCACATGCAAAATATAGGGGGATCTTAAACAAAGTGGGTGAATCCCCCCAGTCCCTCGTCCTAGAATAGACACTGCGGCATAAGGATGTGAAAATGGCAGGCATCACTTAATTAGTTCATAATTGGGTGCTTTTGTCCTTCAAATTCTTTAGTGCCAAACTCCTACATTGTGTGTATAATTTACATGATACATGTCTCTTTAAGTGCTTGAAGTTTCTAAATATTGTTTGTATCTCGTCCAAAATCAGTAAACAGACTTTTTCTCCCTTCAGACTTCTCCTCAATAACACCCGTGAAGTATTTTGTGTTTATTGTGCATCTCTACTTATGACTTGAGTATTTACGGTAATCAATTTTATGAACTGCTATAGACAAGTGTTCGTCAGTTGTTGTTTTTAGCTCACCTGTCACGAAGTGACATGGTGAGCTTATGTGATCGTGTGATGTCCGTCGTGTGTGCATGTGTCAACAATTTGTATGTGTAGACAGTAGAGGTCATAGTTTTCATCCAATCTTAATTAAATTTTGCCAGAATGTTAATCTTGATAAAATCTGGGTTGGGATTGTATTTGGGTCATCTGGGGTCAAAA